>JAFBJT010110155.1:38710-102970 GCA_016785325.1 Chascanopsetta lugubris | reverse complement strand
TTTCAGAATTGAAATATGACTAATTTCCTTCAAACAAATTTGATCTCAATCTTTTTTATTGTTTAAAAATCTTGCATTTTTGGTTTCTGACATTTCTCTCAATAGATGACAGTTTTACTTGTTTCTTTGTTAAATAAAGACTTGTAGCGTTGTAATATTAGGACTTTTTTTAATTGTTTTACAGGAAGTACCAAAGCATGCAGCGAGCCTCCTAAAATCCTACATGCTGTCGTCATTGGCCGGGGATACCAGGAGCTGTATCCTGACAATTCCATGGTCCACTATGCATGTAACGATGGATACAGTATGGAGGCGCAACACAAAAACCCAATTGTTTGCCTGGCTGGAACCTGGAGCGATGCTCCAACGTGCAGTAAGAGCTCGTATCTCATTTCTTTTTATGAACAGAAACAATTTCCCCATATGTTGATGATTTTGATCAACGTCTCTCCAAATCCAATCGAACAGTGTATGCACATGCAGGATTGCCTTGTATTCTCTTAGATAATCACCAGAGGGCGACTTCATTAGAGCTGGACTTTCTGTAGACGTCAATGAGAAAACTGCTGTAATTCTGACATGAGTCAACTTTTTCACGAGGAATGCATTTGCTAAATCTAGTTTGAGTCTATTTCAATACAGCATCATCTTCGTTTTTTAATCACAGCTCTATTTAAGGCCAGTCAGGCCATAAAGAAGAGGGGTAACATTGCAATGACCCCTGCTGTGTATTACCAGTTTACAATGACCAACGCTCCCACAGACCTTGTTTTGACTTATGTCCAGTGTCAGTGCAGGTGCTCCGACACTAAATTCCTTCTCTTTATTTCATGAATCTGTGTATCACACGGTCAAAAAGCTTCTCTCAGTGTTGCCAGTACACATAGTACCAGTACACATCCTCGTGTGTCTATGTTTATACAGAAATCGTGAAAACCTGCAGCCAGCCCCACAAAATCCTACACGCTGTGATCAGCAATCAGATGAACCAGGAGCCGTTTCCTGAACTCTCTGCGATCACATACGCCTGTGAAGGAGGATACCGCTTGGAGGGATCATACAATAATCCTGTCGTTTGTGTGGACGGAAAATGGACCCCAGGTCCAACGTGCAGTAAGTGAACAATACACAAAGTGCCGCACTTTCTATGGATTTTGTTTTCCAACAGAGAAAAAAGAATTGAGCGCTTCAAAGTATCCGTGAATCAGTTACTCAACAAAATATACCAACTAACCAGCAACTGACTCATAAACCGACTAATCGACTGATCGGACTATTGAGGAGTAACCAAACATTCCAGATTCTGACTAATAAACCAACCAATCGGCCAAACAACCAACCAACCAATTAATCATCTCATAGAATAACCAGACAACCAATCGACCAACAAACCAACCAACCAATTAATGGTCTTATAGACTAACCAGACAGCCAATAAACCAACCAACCAACTGATCAACCAATCAAAGAGTAAGCAAACATTCCAGCAACTAAATATTGAACCATCCGAAGAATCAACCAACCAATGAATCGTTTTATAGACCAACCAGACAACCAATAAACCAACCAACCTGTCGGGGTACGGAGGCAGGGAACCCAAGCGCAGACGTCAGAGTAGTTCACAAGAGAACTCTTTATTGTCCCAAGATAGGGTATAAACCTGGAAGGAACACGGGGAGTAGGAACACAGAGCAACTGTAACCATACGTCACAACCAAGACTGACGGACAGGGGAGGGTTAGATACACAAGACAATCACGGGGAACAGGTGAGAGGCAAACAGCGGGTGACACAGATCAGGATTATGAAGGGGAGAGAGAACGAGAGGAAGTAGACGTGGCAGAAACACACAGGGACCAGGGCTTAACAATAATACAGGAGGTAGAAACATGAGGGCACGAAAACCACGGGACGTCGCACAACTGATCAACCCATCGAGGAGTAACCAGACGTCCCAGCATTTGACCAATGGACCAACCACGCAACCAATGAATTGTCTTAAAGACTAACCAAACAACCAATATACCAACCGACCAACTTACTGGCCGATCAAACCACAAGAACATGCAACCATCCCAGAAACTGAATGAACCAAGTAACCGACTGACCAGATCAACTGATCAACCAGTCAGCGACCCAACTGACGAACCAATGTACACACTGAGCAAATAAAAACAGAAATCAACCAACCAGACGCTGAGTGAACCAACCAACCAATCAACAGCTTACTGGGCCAACCTGCCAGCCACGTAACCAACCATTTAGTCTGTCTGTTTCAACAATAAATGTGTATTTTGTTCCAACCCCAGACCACGAGTGAGACATGTGAAGGAGCAACCGAGGAGCTGTGTCACTGTTTTCAGATTTTGTGAAGAGGGAGAGAGAAATGAACGATTCCCTTTTCACTTGAGTATAAGCGCAGCAGCAAGCAGCTCGTGCTCCATCCCAGAATGTTTCTCTGCTCAGGTCGAATACAACAACAAGATCCCGGGCTCGTTGGCACCACCGGAGAGGAAGGAACACGTGGCAGTGGCTCGGCCACAGTCCCTGACCAAGGGACACATGTTGGGGCCGGAGGAGGTGGAGGAGGTGGAGGAGGTGGAGGAGGTGGAGTAGGTGGAGGTAGGTTTCCGGATTTTGTGTCGGGTATGAACCAGGCCACTCGAATACTGTTACAAAACACGCGCATGTCACACTTTCACACGTTCATTTCAAGTGACAGTTTGACACTGACCTGACTCAGGGAGACGAGGTGTGACACCCTCAGATGATGTGTTGGCGCGTCCTCCATCTTGTTGTGTCTCTCTTACAGGATCTTCCACAGCTGCCAATTCCAAACCGTCTCTTGTACCAAGTAAGTCACTTGTGGTTAATCGATAAGATCTTTTTTCTCGTTTTTCTCGTCCACAAACAAACAAATGCTGCTTCTGAGCATGTGCGCAACACGTTTGATGCATGGCTTTGTCACATTCGAAGGAGCTTAGTTGAGTGGCGTGAGTCATCGTGTGCAGCCCCAGAAAGATGCAGACCTTCGCGCACCATCGATCGGGTTCGAACCGTTGACTGTGTAAATAGATGGACGTGGCGTTCGGAGACGTTGCCCACAGGTTTTTTTTCTGCAGAGTGCTCGTGAGGCTTGTCGGCCATATCGGACTGGTCCGTCAGCCCTGGAGGTTGCTGCTCGGTTTAAATCTATGTTCAGCGCGAGGACATTGGTTTATTGTACATTCTTCGCTTCATGGCAGTAAGCAATGTTTTCGCCCGCTGATGAGATCAAAATAATGAATCCTGAAATATAATGTATTTGTCATTTCAGTTGAACACTGTGGGGAGTGGCCAAATGTTCCTCATGGGGACATTGTCCTTGCAAACAACATGAATTTGAAATACACGTGTAGTTCTTATTATACACTCATTGGCGAAGCGACTGTGGTGTGTTACAATGACGGCTCTTGGTCAGATTTACCCGTCTGCAAAGGTATCAATGAGTCCATACTCTCCGTCATTCATCAACTCCGCTCTAATGGCTGCATAATGATGCATTATGTTGTTGTTGTTTTTCTGTTCACTGTGTGCAGATGCATTTTGCCGGTTGGAAGCTGGTGTGTACGGAGACTTTAGCATCTCTGAGGCTCTGTTCATAATAGATGGACAACGCGAATCATTATACTGTGTGGACCAGAGAAGGTACACAGTGATCGGCTGCAGCAACGGCAAACTCTCGCGGACAAGATGTGAGTATTTGTGTTTCACAATGTATTCTTGCTTTCTCCTCACAAACACTGTATGATGAATACATGGAATCAGATCTGATCGCAGTTCATTGCAGTGAATTGCTCTTTTAATCAGCCTGAAATCAGCTCGTTAGGTTTAAATGTGAAGAAGATTGTTCGTATGCACCACCATGTTTTCACTGTTATCCCAGTAGCCCAGGGATGGCCTTATCGCCTTCTTGCGATTATTAATATTAAGAATGATGTTGTTGTTATTATTATAGCAATAATGACGATGTAATAATAATTCTCATACAAAAAACATAATAATGGTGGTGGTGATGATGATGATGACACTTACTAAATTTTACCATGGGGTTTCTTAAATGCACGGAAGGAATATGTGAGGTGAGGGCGGCTCAACTGCAACATGCAACCTCACCACAAGATATCACTAAATCCCACACACTGCACCTTTACATACTCTGTCACTTAACAGTTGGACGTATGTGCAAGCATCAGTTTTTGAGTTTATCACCAGAAATGAAAATGAGATGTCGGACTTTCCTGCATGTTGAATCATTTTAAGTGAAAGTAGAAACTCTGAAATGTCCACTGCTGTGATTTGATTGTTTCAGGCTGTTGGGCCGAAGACCATTACAATGTAAGTGTTTCCAATATGTTTGATTGATTATTAGCAAAATGATACCATACGTCGTATTTGTATATTGAATGTTGTGTTTAGAATTTGATCACCCTGTCGATTATCACCTTTAATCCTAACCAGGGATACTGTCCTTAACATCTGGTAATGCAAGTGTCTGTGAGGGAACCTGCTGCCGACGGCTGGATCACTCGCCCACCACACGAACCAGGCGCCGGCCTTTCAAATCCATCCACCAGAAAACAACGTGATGGCACCATATGTCACATTTTTTGGAATTAGTGGGCTTTCCCCACAATGTCACAGCTTGATGAACACGTGAATAAAGCTCCTTTGACCATAATAATCTCATGGGAACCGTTGTGTCATTGTCGTCAACAAACAGGGATCTGCGATTCTGTTGTTTCCCGTTTCAGCCACTAGAGACCTCACATTAATAATACATATGAATAAACGTGTCTCTCATTACCTCCCACTGGTCATCATTTGAAATTGCAGTTAGAGGTAAATGTTTGTCAGATGTTGAAAGAGGATTTTAGAAGATCTAATGGTGGAAAGGCAGAGTAAGTACTTTGGACCCCTCCAAATAATCGATGACCAGAGAAATGTCTTTCTTTCTCTTTGTAGATGAACAGGTTTATTATTTGAAGGCCAGAATCAATGCAGTCGTCACAGAGCTCCGCATGACGCAACCTCTGTTGCGTCATTTCCCGACACCCATCTCCAAACACAGGGGTCTGGGAAAATCAATCCGAGATCGGGTTTGTAAACATTTCATGGATCAACTCCGGGAAACACAGAGCATGTGAATGATCACAGGACAAATAAACACAGAGAAGCCACAAAGGCCTTTTCCTCAATATCAGGCAACATGACAACGAAGTCAACAACAGCTGCTCTGTGTGCATTTCTAATGAACCTCAGACCTCGTGTGTTCGGTGCAGCAGTAGTGCAATATCAGCTATTTCACTGTTTACTCTTTCTGAACACGTCCTCTGTCCTTTGAGCAATTATTAACCAGTCTGGATCCAAACCGGCCTCTGCACTCTGCTGTTGTGATTCTGCCCCTGACGTGGAGACCATGGCTCATCTCTGGCTGGTTCTCCTGCTTTGTTTCACCCAGCTGCAGCGAGGTAAGGACCATCGCCTCGTTCCCTTGCGCATGTGTGACACTGCATGTGTGAATGCATAGAATGTATCACCTGTGCCCTCTCTCTCTCTCTCTCTCTCTCTCTCTCTCTTCCAGCTGAGAGCGCTGCCAGGCCTTGCTCTGCTCCTCCCGATCTGCTCGGAGGTTATTTCATCCCTCATCGGCAAACCTACGCTCACCAGTCCCTGCTGACTTATGCCTGTGACCCGGGACTCAAACCTGCGCTGGAGGGTTGGTGGGCGAGCAGCAGGTGTGACGATGGAACGTGGTCCCACACGCCACAGTGCATCGGTAAGAGTGTCTCAACGCGTTTCTCCCGGGTTTGTCTACGTGTGATTAGGATCCGTGTATCGACACCAGGAGCGGGTCCACACCATGGGCGCCGCCATGTTTTGACAATAGCCCAGACTGGACGTCATACACATCTTTTGAGCCTTAACGACAACTGAGGGCCACCATAGGTTCTCCTCCGAGCATGCGAGGATACAACATACAACTTCACCTCTAGATGTCACCAAATCTTACACTCAGCACCTTTATATATTAACATTGGTGTTGTTGATAGTTTAGTGATACATGCCAGTTTCCAACAGGGTGGTCACCAGTGGGACATGAAAACAGGAATACTATTATTACCAAACGAGTATTATCATGGCAGTGGCTCTGTGGTTTTCGGGAGTGAAGGTCACAGGTTTTAATCCTAGTTGGACCCTGCTCCAGTCTCGCTGGCCCCGACACTGATTCTTTCATTGTTGTAGTTGTTGTTGTTTGTAGCAGCAGCAGCAGCGTTGATGTCGTCTTAAAGCTTTCTCCATGTTGTATCTGTAATTGCCGTTTGTGATGTGAGATCATGAACAGGTTTCAGTGTTCACCTCCACAGCGCCCGTGTCGTCCTTTCATAAACATCCTCATCCGAAAACTATTTGCCTTCCCCGCAGATGAAAACGCCTGTTACCCGCCACACATCCCGAACGCGCGATACACTGAAAACCCGAGTGGCTGGTACAACAACGGAGAGGTGATAAGGATCAAATGCGACGCAGTTTACGAACATCGGAACCACGATGCCACGGGGAAATGTGTGAACGGGACGTGGGCCTCTCTGCCCGTCTGCGACAGTAAGAGTGTCTCTCTTTGGAGTTTCCCCGCGAAGACCCCCGGCCTTCTCCTGCTCACGTTCACCATTCCCGTTCCCGACAGGAAGTGCATCTGCGTGCGACATGCCTCCACAGGTCCCCCACGCCGTGGTCACCGGTGTGGGTCCCCTGCAGGTGTTCCCCCCCGATACAAAGGTGCAGTACCAATGTGAAGATGGATACTCGGTGCGAGGGACACACATCCCCACATCCATCATCTGCCTGGATGGAAACTGGACTGACAGCCCCGTCTGCAGTAAGTCGAGAGCGTGCTGACACACTGATTCCACCAAAGGGGCCATTTGTCATTCCCACGTAGTTCTTTCTACTTAAAAAAAAAAAAGTTAAACTTGCAGAGAACCGAGAGTGCTGTTGTGGCTCACAACACACTCTGGTGGTAAAAAGGTATAAAAACCAGTACACATTTTAAAATCTTCAATCATCTTCTGATGTTTCCATTGAATAGGTCATTGACATTTTAATCCAAAAGTTTTCAGTTGGATCTACATGTCATGGTTTATAAAAGTAACTAATGCTACATATGCACATGTGTAATATATATTTATACACATATGAATATTTTCCTCTCAGTCAAAAACAGAGAAGCAGACGCTGGACAAGGTGGCTCTGCGGTGGATGAAGGACACGGCGGAGGTCAGAGTGGAGGTCAGAGTGAAGGTCAGGGCGGAGGTCAGGGCGGAGGTCAGAGTGGAGGTCAGAGTGGAGGTCAGGGCGGAGGTCAGGGCGGAGGTCAGAGTGGAGGTCAGGGCGGAGGTCAGGGTGGAGGTCACAGTGGAGGTCAGGGCGGAGGTCAGGGTGGAGGTCACAGTGGAGGTCAGGGCGGAGGTCAGGGCGGAGGTCAGGGCGGAGGTCAGAGTGGAGGTCAGGGTGGAGGTCAGGGTGGAGGTCAGAGTGGAGGTCAGGGCGGAGGTCACAGTGGAGGTCAGGGCGGAGGTCACAGTGGAGGTCAGGGCGGAGGTTCCGTTCCGTCTGCTGGCGGTGACACACATCCCACAGGCGGAGGTAAATTATTCATCTATTTCAAATATCAGTCATTTACTCCATTTTTTCAGTGTCTTAATCAACATGTTTGTTTTTGTTTTTCATCTCAAGTGATGGACACACAGTCATACATTTGATTATGATGTACTGACAATTGTCATGTTTGCACTGTATCTGTCAGGTTCTGCTTCCAGCTCTGGATCAAATAAGGGCGACATTCAAATATTACCAGGTAAATACTATGTCTGCTGTTCTCTCTGTTATATCCCGGCCAATCACAGCCTTCGTTGGGATGTTTTTAAGAGACAAATGTAGAAGCACATATTTTCAAGAAAATATCTATAAAGTCATTGTTTAATATTTAAGGTATATTCCAAAGAATAAATCACCAATTATGCAATGAGGAAAAATCAGAGACTGACGAAATCAAAGTTTAATTTGGAAAAAAAGTCCTAATATTACAACGCTACAAGTCTTTATTTAACAATTTATTGAGAGAAATGTCAGAAACCAAAAATGCAAGATTTTTAAACAATAAAAAATATTGAGATCAAATTTGTTTGAAGGAAATTAGTCATATTTCAATTCTGAAAAGTCACAATATTCTTAGAGGTTTGGTCAATGTTGTTTTAGAAACAGGATTTTATAGGAAAAAGTAATTTTACAAGAATAGTCATAATTAAAGTTGTTGTTTTTTTTTTTTATACATATAGTCCGAAGGTGTGGAAGTTACCCCAGCATCAGGAATGGTGACGTTGTGAAAGCCTATGAAATGTTTTTGAAATACAAGTGCAGCAGCTATTACACCCTTGTGGGTCCGGAGAGAGTGGCGTGTCACTCAGACGGCTCGTGGTCACCGACACCCACCTGCAAAGGTCAGAATGGGTCCGACTCACCTTTATTTCACTGCTCCAGCCTGGAGGCTGTAACCAATTCTTTGTTTTGCTTTATTTGCGTGTTATTCATTTATTTTTTTGCAGCAACCTACTGCACCTTGGACCCTCAGCAGTATCCGGAATTAATAGATGATGGAGTGAAGTTTGTGCGTCACGGTAATAAGAGGACATTTGAATGTGTGAGACTGAAGCACTGGTGGACGGACCACTTCTCTGAGGGCAGCTGCTTCAACGGGACGCTGACCTTGAGCGAATGTGAGTCTCTTCCTCATCTACCTCACTCCAACAGAGACACAGTCAGATGACACGTTTACACACGGATCTCACGTGCGTGGTTCTCTAAACCTGAGTGTTAGGGAGTGAGTAAACTCACAGGGAAACAACATTCACTGCTGTTCTCACGTGTGATTGTTTTCAGGTTGTAGCTGGGTCTCAAGGAAAATGGTGAGTGACTCTAATATGAGGCGGTCAAACGAGCACATGCATGTAAGATGATACGCTCACGTCGCACTGTGTTGGCGTGGATGTGTCACCGTCGCTTCTCTCGATCTGTCGAGCAGAACAACTGCTGAGGCTGATTCGTGGAGAGGAGGACGACAGGAAACACCCTGAGGTCATGGTGGCGAGGTGAGGTGACGGATGTTCACACGGAGGTGGGAGCAGAGTAACCAAGCGATGACACATCTTCATTGGACAACCCGCAAGTTTGCATCGCTCTGGTTCCCGCGGTAAAAAGGTTAACAGGATTTTTGAATATGGATTGTGGATGATTGTTTTAAAATACTCTGGTTAGATATGAAAAGCTAATGTTTGGCTTTCAAAGGAACTCTCGCATAGCCCGCTCAGCTACTTGTTAAGGTGCTATAAAAGCATCACATTTATTTCAGGGGCTTGTCACTGCCATATTGTATAGAAATGTTGATTTAGACTGCAAGATGATGTTTCATGAGACCTGTCACAACATCTCTCTGAGTCAAATGACATAAAAAGGTTATCGTTGGAAAGCAAAGTGTTTCCCTGTGGTTCTGATGCTGTGTTACTGACGGAGCATGAATCAAACCTGGGTTGGAATTTCAACATTTCATCGTTCTAATCACGGGTGAATTCTGATGCTGATCGTAACGTTCAAGTTTGGGAAGCTTCAGCTTCAAAAGACTCACCTCTGATACAGGTTATTATTATTATTATTATTATTGACATCAAATCAGCTGGATGACAAACGATGGCGAAAACAACAGTGGCCTGATTTTAAAATGTTGCATTTCCCCAAATATCTCTTCTTCTTCTTCTTCTTCTCAGCACAATAGAAACCCCAACTGTTTGACAAGTGCAAAGAGTTTCCTTCATGTAGAAAATTGCATTTTACATAATCAGGGGTGTCAATTCAAAGTTTAAAAAATTCTGAACATCGAGAAGTACAGAACGCACTGATGATGATAAAAACAAGCATTTGGGGAATTTCCAACAATATAATGAATTCATTTTCAGATTTAAAAGGCAAACATTATCATAAGGCCCTCATCTCTCCATTAAGCCTATGTTGTAGTGTTAGTGGTTACAAATGGAAAGCGTCTATGTTTGAACTGTCTCACACTATAAGCAGAAACATCTTAGAGTGTGCAGCTCTTACACTCTTACGTATTTACATGGTGAATACAGAAGATTTTTTTTGAGTGGGTCATTTTTTACAGATTGTGCTTCTTCTTTTTTTTAAACAAAAAAATAAAATAAAACAGTTTTGGTTTGAGGAGGATCAGTGGTTGTGCTCAGAGTTCTGCACAGGGGACGATGAATCCAGTCCCAGGAAAGTGCCCAGGTAGGACTGATCCCGCGGGTCCAGCATCTGATCGGGTCTCACAGGGTGGGCGATGTTGGCAGGCTGAGGGGTGAGGGTGTACTTCTCTAAGAACGCCAGGTCCGTGGTCGCCTGGTAGTCCGAGTTCTGCTGTTGTCCTTGAGCCTGCATGTTGGCAACACTATGAGCCTGGGAGGAGAGAGACGAGGCCCCCGCACCATTCACTTCACCCTGCGCTCCTGCGCTCATCTGCAGCGGGACCGAAGACACCGACACCTCCATAGCAGGAGGAGGAGGAGGAGGAGCGGGAGGGGGGGGGCTTTGATGGGCCGACTTTGGTTCAGCATGATACGTCTTCGAGGCCTCCTCAAAAGCGATGGAGGCCATTTTGTCTTGACCGAGAGCGCTGACGCATGAGGCTCGTGCGCTGTGCACGTGATCCACGTGGTACTTCAGCTTGTCTTTCCTCTTGAAGGTGGCGCTGCAGTGTGCGCAGTTAAAGGGGCGGGCGTCCGAGTGAATCACCATGTGCTTTGTCAGCGTCTTCTTGATCCGGAACGTCAGGTGGCATTCGGGGCATTTGTGGGGTTTCTCACCTGTCGGTCGCAACAACAAAACACAGGTACGGCAGTGTAATGGTCAGTATCTATATGATACACACATCCTCACCCATTCATATAGTGCTTCGATGCATGCGCAGCACTATCTCCATCACATCACTGTGTACGGGTGCATGTTCAGATCATTTTTGCACGCTGAGGCCGAGATCAAACCACAAAAACCTTCCGGTTAGTGGACGACCCACTCCCTCTGAGCTAATGCCAACCCAGAATGGTACGGCTTAGAGTTAGAGCCATTTTACTGCAGTCATTAGAAACTACCTGAGCAGATGGAACGGTTTGAATTACAGGTGTTAAGTATTGTGTGCTGTGACTACAAGATGTAGTTTCGCTAAGCATCCACTTGGTGGCAGCCAAGATCGATGAGAGCCCACTCGCTCACCTCAGAGAGGCACAGGCTGCACACATAGGTTAAATGTCAGGTTACGATTCCTTTTCTTTTCTGTGACCATTATCACTGTGCCTATGCTAAGCAGCAACTGTGACTTGGGCGATAGTAAATGACTGCTAAATGACACCTTCATTTGAAACTCATTCTCAATCTTCCTTCGCGCGTTTGTGTTTTCTTACCTGAGTGGGTCCTGAAGTGCATTTCCAGACTGGACTTTCCTTTGAACTCCTTCTTGCAAACCTCACACTGATGCACAGCAGTTTTATACCTGTGGGGACAGTTCAAGAACACGGGACGGCTCGTTAAGAGAACTTTTAAACACACACAAGCATACTTTGTTTATAGCTGTTTGTTTGTATATATATATATATATATATATATATATATATATATATATGTGTGTGTGTGTGTGTGTGTGTGTGTGTATACATATATTTCTTTGTTGTATGGCAACATACTTCTGCCAGATTTTCTCTCCCAGATGGACACTCCTGTAGTGGACAGACAGGTGATCGTGGCGTCTGAAGCACTTGCCGCACTCCTCACACTGGTGAGCTTTCTCTCCTGTAACCAAAGCAGAGTAAAGATACAAGCTTAACTGTGCATCACTTTGGATGTTATCGTCCAATAAATAAACGGTTAAAAAGAACACTGTACCAGAGTGTATCTTTTGATGCTTGGTCAGGTGATCGTGGCGTATAAAGGTTTTCCCACACTCGTCGCACTCGTAGCGCTTGTCGTCATGGTGCACTCGGAGGTGAAGCCTGTTCAGGGTGCAGTGTGTGGGATTTAGTGACATCTAGTCGTGAGGTTGCATTGCTGCAGCTGAACACTCGTCACCTCACCCAAACCCTTCCAATAGCCTGACTCCTGACTCCTGGTATTTTATTTTTATATTCTGGGCTACTGTCAACACACGATGATCCAACATGGTGGCCTCCATAGAGAGGAGCTGTTGTAAAATTAGTTAAATGAAGTGATCATATAATATATTATCCTCCAAAAGACTTTCATTGAAATCCGACAAGTTATTTAATGAGCCCGTCACACCGAGATCATAAATCATCACCACAGCGAGCGTAAACACCTGTAGGAGCTGCCATGACGAAAATTCTGACCACAGATGCTGCAGAGGTGAGGCTTCTCCCCACTGTGGATTCTCATGTGTTCCTTCAGCGTCGTCCTGTGGGTAGAGATCATCGTCATGTTGAAATGCAGGTTGAAATGAGGGTTTAGCGTTGAATGAAAGAATGCGTGAGCTCAAACACCACGGCGCTCTTGCTCAGGGGATATAGGAACGTGCCGTTCTCGGACTGATTTCCCACATATGAAGCAGGTCCACTTCCTCTTGCCCCCATGTGTACACTCCATGTGTCGCTTTCTGTTGCCTGTGTCGTTAAACTGTCGGCCACAGATCTCACAGGGAAAAGGACCTGGAAATAAGACGCGTCACAATCTGAATCAGACTTTGCTTGTACATAATAATAACAACATGTCGACAGCTGTCGTGCCGCAGTGGAAATGATTGTATGTCTCACCTAAATGGTACTTCTCTTGGTGCTTCAGTCTGGCAAACCTGGACTTGAAGTATTCGTCACAGAAGGTGCATTTGAACGGCCGGTCCTGCGTGTGCAGGATCATGTGCTCCTGCAGATGAGGCCGACGGGTGAAGGTCTTCAGACAAATCTGAACCAGACAGAAGTTGAATTTGAATCTGATATAGATGGTGAATTATTTAGGAAAAAATCCTCATCATACTGAAGTCAGTCCTTACGGCACATTTCCAGCCTTCACTCTTCTTCTTCCTCTTGGTCAGAAACTCCTGGATGTTGTCTGGATGAAACCTGGCAGAGGATGATGAGTCAATTTATTTTGCGCTATAAATACCAATTTTCTCATTTCCTACACCTAACTGACAGCCACATTAAAACAAAGTGACGACAGGGCAGAGTGAGGGTGGACTGGACGATGTGATTCGGTGGTGTCTCACCTCCTGACATGTTTGGCCAGAGTTTTCCTGCTGGCGTGGAGCTTGTTGCAGAAGGGACATTTATGCTCTTTCTTCTTGAAGGGGGCGTCGCCGGCATGCTTCTTCCTGTGCACCGTCAGGTTGGACTTGGTGGAGTAGCGCTGGAAACAGATGTCACACTGGAAGGGTTTCTCTCCCGTGTGCACTCTGGTGTGGCTCACGTACTTCGCTGAGGGAGACGAGAGACGATCATGTGTTGGGAGCATGGGTCGTCTGCAGAATTCTACATTAGGTGCTTAAATATACATTAAGACTATCTATAATTATTTCACATTCAATATGTGTGAATCTTACACTGATCCGGTATCTATGTAAGCTAAGTGTTGCTGCACTGATTCACTGAGCAGAGTGGGTTAGTCACATGTCTGCTTCACAGTGTGCAATGAAGCAATCGGGACAACAATGGCTTGTTTATGGACTCAACTGATTAGTGCCATGTAACTCCATTTCAAAAGTCGGTGAAACTGTGGTAGTTAAATAACCAGTCCGTCTCCACAGTGTTTTATCTGGTTGCTGTGGTTACTAACACACGTGGGAGGGGCTTTAGAGAAAGTGTTGGGGCTCAGTGAAAAGAGGAGGACGGGTTTGGAAAATGAATTCTGATCAAATCGTCAGGGTTTTCCGAAGCTGTCTGTGTTTTATAGTAAAACTAGTAATACCACTATACTGCCACTCATACTGCAGCTGGAAGAGATGACTTTAATAAGAATAATACAAATTCGACTCTGCCTCTTACCTGCGCGATCAAATGTCTTGTCACATTTGGGACACATGAGAATCTTCTTGCTGGAGCTTGGTACGATGACAGGGGCCAGACCCTCAGGGTACACCGGGCTCTTGTTGGAGCTTCCTGCTTCGGGCCCCTGCCCCTCCACCCCCTGACCCCCTGTTCTCTCTGCTGTTGGTCCCTGTTGACTCTTGTCCATTGCACAGACATCAGTGGTCGTCCTCTGGACAGCCACGTCTTCGCTCACATCGCCTCCATCCTCCCCCTCGTCTTCCTCGTCCTCTCTGTCATCCCCAGGAGCTGGTTTAGACATATCGGTCGAGTCCGGTTCGGATGTCTGGTTTTCCATATCCACCTCTTCTACCTCTACTCTGGTTTGCTTCTGCTCACTTGGAGGTGAATTCTTTTGTTTTTCCTCTGGAGTATTGACAAAGAAGTCCACATCCTCTCCCTTATACTTGGCAGGCGTTCTCCTCGTACGGGCTGACCGGCGTGTCAGAGGAGCCCTCTGACCTGCTGCCCTCCCTCTGTTGGTTGAGGTTCCATCCAGTAGATCTCTGTGACTCTCAGTCAAGTGGTTACTCACAGCGTTTTCAGAAATAGCCTGATTGCTTTGCTCAGGTGGACTCTGGATGTGCGTCTCACCCGCTGGTGAGAGAGTGGAGGTCATTTCAGCTGGAGGAGATGCTCTCGTCCCAGTCTGGGCCACAGTGGGAGGATGGACCTCCCCTTTTTTACACAGCATCTTGAGTATATCCATCATGTCCAGGAATCTGGCAGCTTCGATCAGAGCCGGGAAAGCTGTGTCTGTGACACCGCACTCGGAGGTGTACAAAAAGTCAAGCAGGTGTTGGAAGACGGGGCCCTCCACGTGGTCCAGAGTCACATGAGTCATGGCAGGGTTCTTGGACAGCTCAGCGTGGAAGTAGCTGCTGCCATATGCCAACACCACCTTGTGGGCTCTGTAGATCGTTCCACCCACAGAGATGGAAACGTCGCAGAACTTCTGCAGACTTCGGTCCTCATCCAAAAACCTGAGGAGGTTCTGACTGTGCCTCCACAGAGTCAGGTGTCGCATGAGCCCGGAAGAGTCCGAGACTTTGTTAGAGTCCGGTGGTGCATCCGTGCACCTCCTGAGTTTGGAACGCAGGGGAGCTCTAGATTTTCTCCTCATGGGTGAATCTGATGAGTCACCATCAATCAGCCCTGAAACGGAATAGAAACAGTCTGAAAATGAAGCATACGCTGATACAAACTACTTAAGCCACATGTTATTTTTGTTGATGTTTTGATGAGAAATGCTAAAAAGACCATAGACTTTATAAATATACAGTCTCTTCACTGTATATCCACAGTATATCCACTGCTCTTGCTAAATCATAATAATGAAATTTCTCTCATTCAGTAACAAATGATGGCTATCCACTATACTTTAATCCACAATACACACTTGAAGTAGATATTGATCTAGTATTGCTCATATTGATGTACCTTGTTGTCTGATTTATACTAGACACTCAAATGTCACTCAGTTGAATGCACAGACCTTTAACACTGACTAACAATCCCCTAGAATCACATCTAAATGAAGTAGAACAAGATTGACTAACCGTCACAATGAACAGTTAACACTAAACAGATACACAATAACAACGACGTGCTAATGTATAGTACTGGTGCTCTCGCATTGAAACAAAGCAGAGAGGGTGCGCAGCTGTAACAACACAATAACCAACACAAGCTCAGGCACAGGGACATAATGCAGACTGACTCAGTCCCCACCTGAAGGACCCCTGACATTAGTGCTGTGAATATGTGTATGAGGCGGGCCCCCTCCGGGGAGAGCGTTGACAAACGACACTCACTGCTGCCATTGCAGATAACCTGGAAACCAACGAGTTAACATCATAACTTGAACACAATTCTTACCTGAGAGACACGGACAGGGGTGAGAAAGCACCAGACACTCCTGCTGTCAGATGTAAAGAAAAAAATACGCCGTCAAATTGTCATTTCCTGAATTCATGTAACGCCCACCGCCGCTATCCTACCAGAGAGGTCAGACATCCAAACAAGCTGCTCGCTGATTGGCTGATTCAGCTTTTGTCCTCTCGTGCTCTTGTTTTGAGATGTAAATCTTGAAAGACTGAAGGTTCGGTCACGAAAGCAACGAGATTGTATTCTTTTAGCTTTTATAAATGATATAAATATCAAACATGACTGAATTAGGACGTGTTGAGGAGCAGCATCGTGAGATGAGGTTCACTGCAGCAGGGCATTGTGGGTAATGTAGTATTCGAGCTGTTAGCATGCTCATGCTAGCTGTCAACAAAATTGAATTAAACGTTTTATCATTCATTTCCACCCTATTGATACATTATGGATAATTTAGAATTTATATTTACATTATTTATATTTGCTTATAGCTCTGAGTATTTGTACTTGAGTAGTTTTTAGTTTATGTTAATTTAAAGCTCAAATGATCTATTTAAACCAAATTTAATTATTAAATACTTTATTCTCAATTGAAATATGATATTTTTATAAAGCAATGAGCCACCTATATTTATGATAAGCAAAAATACCATAACATTTTACCACCTTTAATATGACTTGTCACTATAGTAAGTCACATGCTAATGTATTTACATTAATGATAACACTGACAGAGCCCATACAAAGCTGTACATTGTATTTTTCAACATTACACTATGTAGTACTTTTATTTCAAAGTTTTGTGTGTAAAATGCTGCATTTGAAACAATAACATAGTCCCAGACATGATGAAAAAAAATCAATGACTATGACATAGTTGCTATGTCACATGTTTGCCCTAAGTTCCATTCTCTGTAATAATAGATCATTGGTTGTAGTGTGGAGGCGGAGCCAGAGCATCTGTAAAAAGAACAAGAGGCACTATATAAAACAGTAAGGTCAACAGTGTTACTAATGAACACAATAAATAGTCTTAGAGCTCTTAAAATAAATAACTGCAGGTGACAATGGTGATATTTAATGAGAAAATATTTCCTGGATGACATCCACTTGAATCAATTTGCCTCTTTTCAAAAGTGGGTCTCAGTCCAGCCACTTGCTGCAAGCGACTAGTGCTTAATGCCTTGCAGCATGTGTGCTCAGGCACATGCACACATATGTCTTGTGTTTATGTCAGTGTTGAAGCATGTCTGTATGTAGTTGCATTGTTGAACTGTCTGAGTTTCAGTCTGCTCCTCTGCCGATGTAAACCCCACAATCCATCCATCAACCCTCACATTGCACTGCTTCCATTGGGAGGCCCCCACGGTCATTTCTTCAAATCCACATCCATCACAGTTCTCTCCATGCTTAAATGTTGAAAACACGTCAAAGGGGAGGCTCCTGGATGCACCCTTCCCTTTTTCGGAGACATGAACTGTGTTGACAAGACATGGTAAGTGCATTAGCTTAATCCCTCCCATCTGACTTGCAGCACTTTACACCAGCATTTCAGCGAGCAGATGCATTCATGGAGGAGTAGAGCTGAAGATGGAGTCGTGTACACCTGTACTCTCCACCTGTCTTTAATATAATGATGCTGTTGCCAAACATCTAGTCAATTGGAGGACTTCATGGGGACAATGCGGAGATACAGCATACATGTGTGGATTATATGGCTACTTTATGCAGGTAATATGTAGAATAAGTCTGTTGCAATGAGAGACTATAGTTATCTAAATGTTTCTCATATGGTAAAGGCTCAGGTGATATATTAAATGTGTTCATATTGTCGTTGCACATAAGGATATGATAGTATTAGTGAAGTGGTTGAGGAGCTCAATCGGTTTATGGTGAGGTACTCAAGATAGGGGTTCTTTTGCCATTAAGTCTTGATTAATTTCAAACAGAGTGTGTCTAACAATTTTGATATAGAGAGTTGTAATGCTTTGTAATTATCCCTCCAGGCAACTCCTCCAGTGAAGACACCACTGGATGTGTACTGCACCCATGCCAAAATGGTGGCACATGTGAGAGCCACGATGGGGGATTCAGATGCCTTTGCTCCCAACAGAGCCAAAATGGACGCCTCTACGGGGGCGAGACTTGCACAGTTGCACTTTTAGGCTGCAATGATATCCAGTGTGAGAATGGTGGAATATGTTCCCCTTTACTCATAAGTGATCAGCACACGTTCACGTGCATCTGCCTTTCTGGGTTCACCGGTTCAAAATGTGAGACCCCAACAGTCTTTTCCTTTGAGTCCCCTGGCTTCATGTACATAGACACACAGCATCTGGACCCAGAGGCTCCCGTTCACGTCACATTCAGCTTTAAGACTGAAAGAACAGCCGGTACCCTGCTGCAGCGCAGAGTGGACGGCCTTCTCCTCAGTGTGGAACTGCTGCATGGACATCTCAGCCTCCGCAGCCTGAGAGGTCGGGGCGCCAGCACCGTGCTCCAAGAGCTCCCGGAGAACCTGTCAAACAACAAGTGGCACACGGTGGAGGCCTCGCTGGGTGGTGTAGCCAGCCTCATCAGGCTGCTCTGCACTGAGGCAGACTGCACCGGACGCTCCGGCCCTGAAGTGCAGCTGCTTGACAGAACCCACACTCGCCCTGACAGAGATACAGCTCAGCAAAACCTTGTGATAGGAGCGGTCGGCGGTGTGGACGGAGGAGACTCCCCGCCTGCCTTTCTGGGCTGCTTCAGAGATGTGCTGGTGGATTCACACCTGTTGGTCGTCCCAGCAGAGTCAGGGGCCGCGGAGAATGTCAGTGTGGGATGCAGCGACAAGGACAAGTGTGACAGCAGCCCGTGTCAGAACCGAGGCCGCTGTGTGAGCCAGGGCTGGAGGAGCTACATGTGTGAGTGCCTCAGGCCTTATGAGGGATACAACTGTGAGGAGGGTGAGTTACACACACACACACACACACACACACACACACACACACACATACACACACGTGCATGCATACATACACACAGCCATGTCTCCACAATTTCAGAAAATGACACTGATGCCTCAGAGACTACCACACTACTACAACATGAGCTTGATTTGTACCCAATGTAAGGCTGACTTTAACTTAAACCTAAACCTGACCCTATCCTGAACTGAACCTACACTTAAACTTAATGTAAACCCATCCTTACTTAACTTAACCCAACCTAACCCAACCCAACCTAGTCCGCATATCTTCATTAGAAAGGCACCGTAAATGCATTCATTGTAACTGCACCACTATGAGTTGGCCCCTCCTTCCCTCCATCACATCACCACCTCCTTGAAAGAATATCGATTATAGTGCCATTCACATGTCAACTCAAAACTGGGCAGTAAATAAATAAAAAAGTAGTATTTACAATTTTACAATTTACATATTGGTACACAGGACAGGCTACTTTCAAGAATAACACACAAACATTAAGTTCAGGTCTTGTATTTGTTGTTCTCTGTCTAAGCGTGTCGTCCTTGACCTTTGACCTGTCTGTGGGCAGCATTACACAGAGACACGCTGTGAGAGCAAGAGCAGGCCAAGTCAAGTTTAACCTGCTCAGTGGAGAACCCTCGGTGCTTAGCTACGAGGGGAGCGACCGTGCAGGGTGACAAAGTTAGTCAGTTAGACTTTAAAGGAGATTACGGAGCCAGTAGAAATAGCACAGATTTCAGACACGCAGTCATGCTATTAGGCAGCATTCAGCAACACCTGGACCCAGGATTAAAGAAACGTGGCTCTGAGGAGCTGACCTGGAATATGCCTGATGCCTATGGATCGTATGATAGTTTGCATGTCACTTCAAAGATGTAGTGTGTAGGATTCAGTGGCCCCTATTGTTGTATCTTGCAGCTGAATAACCCTCACCTCACCCCACTCTTTATGGCATGTAGGAGAACCTATGTGGTATCAGGAAACATTCAAGCAGTGTTTAATTTGTCCATGACAAACTCCCGAGTCATCAGTTTAGGTTCCGTTTCTGTCGAGAGAAATTGCCAACATTTCCTCTAAATCTTACACACTGGACTTTTAAACAGCTGGAGCCTACAATCAGTTGAGTTGAAGAAATTGGCTCATTTAGTCATACACAGCATTATTTATTCAACTATAACAACAACAATTCAGTGTTGGTGCTGAGATACAGTCTGCTGGGCCATGTATGGACTGGATGCAGTTGCCAGACAACCAATAGAGACTCAAGTGTGAGAGTTAGGCAGTAGGAAACAGCACAGGACATGACCCTCGATAACAAAAATACTTTTTTGAATTTTCAACAACGCACTGTTCACGTTTTCATAGATACAATGGACAGACTATGGTGGTGTTAGTCTCCTCGCTCCCACAAAGCAAATGAATGTATTTCCAGAATGTGACATTTTATTCAAGTGGACCCCCTCCCCTCTCTCTCTCTTTCTCTCTCTCTCTCTCTGTCTCTCTCTCTCGCTCTCTCTCTCCCAATCACCATGCAGAATACATCACTGCCAGGTTTGGGAACAAAGATGCAGAGAGTTATGCTCTCTTCTCCTTGGAGGAGGACCTGGCCGAGTCCGTCATTGTCTCCGTGTTCATTCGCACCCGACAGTCCAGAGGCCTACTCTTCTTCCTGACCAACAGCACCAGCCAGTACCTCCGCCTCTGGCTGGAGGAGGGCCGGGTCAAAGTTCAGGTCAACAATTTCGAGACCCTCGTTGGTCGTGCCACCGTCAACGACGGCCATTTCCATCTGGTGACGGTGAAGCTGGAAGGAGCCACTGCCAACTTGCTCCAGTCAGCCCAGGACCAGGGCTCCATGCCCATCAGGCACATCCGCGTCCACTCTGGAGATCTGGTTTTCATTGGAGGGCTGCTGGACTCCAGGGCCTCCGCTTCGTTCGGGGGTTATTTTAAAGGCTGCGTCCAGGATCTGAGGATCAACAGCAAACGGCTGCAGTTCTATCCCATCAAAACAGAGGTGCAGTCCTATAACCTAGAGAGACTCGTCAATGTCTCGCAGGGATGCAGCAGTGATAACGCCTGTGCTGTGAGTCATATCAGCGCCGTCACTATGTCGCCTTCAAGAGTGGTGATAAGAGGCATCATCGTGTTGATTTGAACTGTTTGCTCTTCATCAGGTCAACCCCTGTCTCAACGGGGGAGTGTGTTACTCCATGTGGGACGACTTCATCTGTAACTGCCCCCCCAACACCGCAGGGCAGCGCTGCGAGGAGGTGAAGTGGTGTGAGCTGTCTCCCTGTCCCACCGGAGCTGTGTGTCAGCCACGCCCCCAAGGCTTCCAGTGTAAGTTTGTGGAATTATTTAAATGACTCATGTAACCTCAGTTTGTGGCATGAAAAGGGTCATCCTTCCTGTTTGAGCCTGCAGGAGAACATATGGAAGCCCTTTGTTGTCCTTAAAGCTCAAAAGATCTTTAGTATGTCCACTCTGAGCTATTGTAAAAACATGGCGGCCCCCATAGGGAGGACTGCTCCCTATTTGAAGTGACATTAAAGGACTCATCATCGAGTTATGAAAAAAGCAAGTCACGAATTGTGGTGATTTTACATTTGTAAAAGTGTCTGTATATAATTATTTTGTCATTCTATTTAACTACATCTTACACACTGCACCTTTAAGCCATTTACTACACCAACCTGTGTCTGACAGCAGCGGCGTGTGTGTGTCCACTAAAGGGACAGTCTGCAGGAGTGCTGTCCCCTCAGGTGCTGATTAATTACAGGGTGGCTGATTACAGCAGGGAGCAGAGTCCAGGCAGGGAACCTTCATAGGATTCCTCTAAGACGCGGTAATCCCTGCTCAGATTAGGTCGGCCGCCACATGCCTGAGGAAGTTAATGATGACAACATGTCTTTGTGGACTTGTCACGTGTTCACATCCAGAGGGAAGGGGCAGAGCTGCCCACCTGCCCACGCCATTAAAGCAGTTGGTCGACACTGTGGTTTGTCTGCTGTGCACTTTTACCTGGCATAACAAGTAAAGCTTAGTTTGAAGGCACAGTGTGTAGCACCTCACTCAAGGCATGTAGGATAACCAATAAGCACACTGCCCCACACTTATCACAGATGTTTGCATGAAAATGTATGTATTATATGAGAATGTATGAAAGTTGACTGGTAATAACCTATTGTTTCATTAAAAACTCAAAATAATTCATGAAAAACTTGATTGTAAAAAGTTTTCTACAATACCAAAAAACTCATGAGCTAAATCTGTTCCAAATGTTCAAGCGTTCGTTCCTTACCCTTCACAACAATCACTGTAGTTTGGTGTAATCCTGCTAAAAACGTTAAATGTTGAAGCAGGTTTTCTGAGGGTTTATCATTCTGTTCAGATAGTCATAGTAAGGTATAGCTCCTCCGTGCGTCTGTGCTTAGAATAAAAGAAACACGTCACTTCATCAGTTCTCTTCCATTTCTCTCCCTCAGGTTTGTCCAATGTGACATTTCGGGCTGACAGCAGCGTCCTGCAGTACAGGGGCAACGGACAGATCAGACGCAGACTCAGCAGTGTGTACCTCAGCCTCCGCACCAGACAGTCCAGTGCTGTCTTGCTGCACGCACAGAAAGACTCAGACTACCTCACTGTGTCGCTCCGAGACGCCCATGTAGTCATGGAGCTCAGTACCGAGGACTACAAGGCAAGCGTTCGAAGCCAGGCAGCCGTCGGCGATGGAGAGTGGCACACTGTGGAGATCAGCATGGAGAGGGAGACACTCCCGACCTCCAGGTGGACCATGGATGTGGACTGGAGCCAGAGGCAGATGAGCATGTCCGACACAGCTGCAGGGAATCTGAATTTCCTCCAGCATGGCTCAGACATCTTCGTGGGCGGACTCGGTCTGGAGGGTGGCGTGAACTTCTCCGGCTGTCTGGGTTTCGTGGAGATCGGAGACCTCCTCCTCCCGTTCCACCTGGACACGGAGCTGAACTTGCCCAGGCCTCAAGACGAGCAGTTCGTGATGACGGACGGCAACGCCGCCTTGCACCGCGGCTGCTGGGGGGTCAGCGTGTGTGCACCCAACCCCTGTCGGAACCAAGGTGTGTGTGAGGATGCGTTCGACCTGCATCACTGCACGTGTCCCTCCGAGTGGATGGGGCCGCTGTGCGAACGGCCCACAGACAACTGCATCTCCAGCCCCTGTATCCACGGCAACTGCACCAACTCCCCCAGCGGGTTTAAGTGTGTGTGTGAGCTGGGTTACAGCGGTGAGCTGTGCGAGTTTGAAGTGGACATGTGCGCAAACAACAACTGCAGCAGCAGCGCCACTTGCATCAAAGGCTACCACAACTACGCCTGCCTCTGCCCACAGAACCTGACCGGCCCGTACTGCACGTGAGTTCATTTAGTCTGAGGGTTGTTTACTTGTTTACAAGCTCCGAGTAACACATCTGTCTCTTTCAGTGAAAGACTTCCTGAGATCCCATGGTACATCGAGACACATCCGTAAGTGCGAGTACATTAAATGCCGCCAATAAAAACGTTTCTATGGTCAAAATAACAAAACATGACATTTGTATTTCTCATGCATACAGACTTCCTCAGTTGCCCACAACTACTTGCAGGGGTGCTAGGTGGAAGTACAGCTGCTACAATGGAGGGAACTGCTCTGAAGTAGACAACACCTGTTACTGCCTGCCAGGATTCACTGGACAGTGGTAGGACATTATTTCATTCATTCTTCGGCTCATTAATTTTTTCTTTATATTATTTATATTTCTAAATGCAGAAATGTAACGTTCACGTAATCATATTAGTGATTTGAAGAGCTAAATTGTTGTTGTTCATTCCACTAAAATGGACCCTTTATATTTACATCAGAGGTGGGGTCTCTCTAAGGAGGCTTCAATGTTTTTACAGTAGCCCAGAGTGGACAAACTGCAACCTTTTGACTTTCAATTGCAACAGGTGGTTGTGGGTTCTCCTGCAGGCTCAGAAGGGTGCAAAATGTAACTTCACCACTAGATGTCACAAATCCTCTTACTTACCTATGCAACGTTACTCCCTTAGCTTTCTCTGGTGCCTCCAAGTGGCCATGGAGTGTATTACCTCAGGTGTTCCCCCTTGTCCATAACCTCTCTCATCCCTCTCTGCAGGTGCGAGAGGGATGTGGATGAATGTGCTTCGGAGCCGTGCATGCACGGAGGCTTGTGCATCAGCTACGTGAACAGCTTTGAGTGTGTGTGTGACATGAACTACTCGGGGAAACTCTGCCAAATAGACGTGAGTGACTTCTACCTGTACGTCTTCCTGGGCCTGTGGCAGAACCTCTTCCAGCTGGTGTCCTACCTCGTGTTACGCCTGGACGATGAGCCAGAGGTGGAGTGGGCGTTCGACTTCAATGATTAGGTCCGTACTTCCACTCACCAGGGAGGATTTCGTGGGACCATTCATACAACACAACACAGGTTCTCCCAGGACAGTCTGTTGTCATTCTTTGCCATTTCCTGTGGGCAGCAATACAAGTCATGGGGAAACATAATTACCCACTCTCTATGGTGAATCTTCCTGACTTATCTTCTTCCTCTTGTGATAACACTGGTGCATAAACTCCATACTTACAATGCAACATGAACTGGGTCAAAAACAAAATATTGAATTCTTGCTCCTTTAATAACTCCAGGTATCAGATTGAGATCAGAGGAGACTGGATCTGGTGCATTAAGTATTTGTGTAAGTTACTTAGTGTTCACTGACTAGGTCAGAGATAGGGATGTGTCTGTTGTGAACAGATGTATTTGGTGTTGAATATTATATATTGTACCATGTTTTATCACAGTGTACTTTTGTGTATTATATGGTTCTCATAATGAAAACCACATTAGAGATTGTTTTGCATTGTGCCTTAAACATTCCACTTTTCAATGGAGAAGTGTTTTATAATTAGAAGATATTTTATCAGTCCATTTGAGGGTTTTACTGATTGTCATCTTTTGGTTTGAGATAAGATAAGATAATTGCATGCAGAATTGGGAGAATTGGTTCTCTACATGGGTGTGGCAACTTCACTACTTGAGGTCCGCAAGTCCTACACACTACCTTTAACCTACTGTGACGTGCATCATCTGGTATCGCAGAGGTTCTGGTGTGAGTGCAGGGTTTGTGCGAGAGGGTAAAGTCCTACTCTCAAACAGAAAGATCACACTCATCGATAAAATCAGAAAATACAACCCTTATAAAAAGGTCACACTAACGTACAATTCTAATGTGACGAAGAGGATTCAAAGCTCTCAATAGCCACAACAATGTATATTTATGTGTATATAACCTAACATGAATCAATAAATGATAACATGAATGCAGTGATCAGTTAAATGAAAATGTGAACTAGACTTCATCAACATCTGCTTTTATTTTATACTTCAATTTATATAATGCTACAAACTAAAATCTTTTTTTTCCATTCAGTCAAAACATCTCACAACACTGCAAAAGTTAGAAACTGTGGAAATAAATGTACAAAATGGCTCTAATGGTCCAGTGGCTTTTCATTAAATAACTTTCCCTGTTAAATAGTAACACAGCAACAGCATATCATGGTATAGAGTGGACGTATGCACCGCATACGATACTGACTCTGTATTATTATCAGCAGCAAACACATGGATACACAAGATCCTAAGACACTGCTCAGCCTTCCTCATAGAGTTTGCAGGCACACAGCTCTTTGTAGATCCTCTTCCGTATCTTTGGAATGTCAGCTTGGGAAAACCGCAGTGGTTTGGATAAGGCCAGGAGTCTGGAGTACTGAGAGAGAGAGAGACAGAGAGAGAGAGAGAGAGAGAGAGAGAGAGAGAGAGAGAAAGAGAGTCATCAGTGAAGTTGTAGAGAAGAGTAATGCTGAGATTATAAAAGAGAAGTAGAAGTTACCTCCAACACAAACACCCCACAGTCATTTTCATTGGTTTGTTGTGGGACGTTCTGTGATGAACAGCAGGGGGAACAAAACACCATGTCAGTGAATCTCCGATCAGTGAGAGGAAGCAAAAAACACCTAGTGACCAAATAGTGGTACTGCAACGTGATGGTCACATGTTTTCCCATTTGCTAACATTGATTAGCATTGATTTTATTAAGGCTTATCAATATCAAACATAATTACAATTAAAAAAGAACAAAAGCAACACTATTGCCAGTGATCCTTGAGCTGCATGATGCTAAAGTACAAGAGTACAAGAGCATGGCCCCGCCTCCAACACTGTATCCAGTTATTCTAATGCACTCGTCTACGTACATCATTGAATGTCACCGTCCAACCGTTTTCAAAAGCCGCTCGCTGCTTCTCCTTCGCTTCTCTCATCAAGTATCTCAGGATGTTCTGTTTGGAGCAGAGCAGAGGCGAAAACACTCTTTCATGATTTATTATAACGTAAAGACAGGCAGCTCAAAATATTCATGTTAAAGTGGCAAAAACCAGATGTAACATTACCCTTGCAACTTTCTTGAACACGATCCCTTGGGAGTCGTAGAGGCAGATTTTCTTTTTGACAAAGTCGGCAGTGACCAGACACCAGTGGACCTCCAGATGGATCGGCACTAAGAGCAAAGACTTGGAGAACAGATCCACCTGAGAGAGAGAGAGAGAGAGAGGGAGAGGGAGAGGGAGAGAGAGAGAGAGAGAGAGAGAGAGAGAGAGAGAGAGAGAGAGAGAGAGAGAGAGAGAGAGAGTCACCCATAGGTTTCTGCAGAGTACTTAAGTTCACTCGTGGCCATTTTGCCTATGCCTAACTCCTCCTACTTCCTGGTTCATTCCACACAAAAAATAAAGGCAAAGAGACAGAGCACAAGTAGACCAGGGGTGGGGCCCATGATTCCGTCACTGAATTCAATTGTCACATCCAGCCTCTTGTGGCCACCCTGTGAACTGCACGCTTTTCCACTGCCCTATTGGCCTCAGCTGTCAGTTCCGGAGGTTGCCGCTTGGTTTGCAGGCGTCCACTGGCAAATCCTGCAGACTGTATCTTTAATATACATAAACAAAGAACTGACAGCATTTCCACACGAGACCTGACCTGCTTCGTCCATCTCTTCACTCCTTCGTATCCTTTAGTCATGAGCTGCCGGTGGAAGAAGCTGTTGAGGAAGTGAACCTGAGAGAGGAGACCGACACACACTCCCGTTACGAAATGATACAACAAGCGGAGTTCATGTTTGTACAGATGTTGTTCACAACATATTCTGAGCAGGTCAGGACAGAATAACACCAGCGAATACAAGGGAACAGAATGCAGTTACCTTGTGATGGGCTGATTCCACAATCAGTTCTCCATACATGTTCATGATCTTAAACAAACCACAAACAATTACGACTATAAACAGCTGAGGAATCAAGACTTTTAGAATTGGATTCTAACCTGGTCGTTCAGCCAGTTCTGGTTGGCCAGTGTCGACAAATCGTCCAGAGTCAGTGTGTGTTTCTTGTAAAGCACCTGGAAGGAGGGAGCTGGTTTCTGAGCCGTCACACTTCTGTGTTTATAGATCTCAGAGAGGATGAGATCTTTCCTGCAGAGGGGAGAAAACACAACGTGACTCAGATCAGGGTTAAGACTGTTCCACCAAGAAATGGAGACAAACCACGTTTAAATTAAAGTTTGTGAATGAAACTGATGACATGTGTATGACCAGGCCTTTAGGGGGCGCACTAGAGCTCAGGGTTCACTTACAGAGAGAGCTGGGAGCATGGGAAGTGTGAAAACAATCAGGTCACGTGACCCAGGGAGCCATTTTATATGCTTGACTATCTGTGTCAACAGATCCACTTTGCTTTTGATCATGTCGATCAATGGATACCTGCTAGCTTAGGATATATCCGCTGGGCTAAGTATACATAATACAAACTCTAGGGGGCGCTCTAACATGTCACATTTACAGATTGCATTGCCATTAGGGGGGCGCGACATTGCTTTGTTGACGTATCAGTCAAAAGTTGAAAATAGCAATAATGATAACAATGACAAATATCTACCTGTCATTGAAAGCCACGTCAAACTTCCTCCTCAGGTGTCTCAACACGTCGCTCATGTGCAGGGGAATCAAACTCCCGTACGTTCTGCAGAACTCATCCAGGAAGTCTGCAGAGAAAGCACAGACACACTGAGCTCTGGGTCACAACAACAGACGGAGCGAGACTGAGTGTCAACAACAAGTACCGCGTATGTGCCTGGACAGAGCTTTGGGGCTGACGTCAGCCGGGGAAGACAGCTCCGTCCTGCCGGCCCCCTCCTTGCTCCGTGTGTTCGCTGCCTCGTCCCGACCCCGGGCGACGGCTGAGCGTTGCCCTGACATGGCCCCCGTCCTCCCCTCACATGCCTGGCCGTCTGTCCTCGGCGGGGGTCTGACTGCGTGAGGGCGCTTCGAAGGCTCCGCTCTTTCACAACACCGTCCGAAGGTCCCTCTCCTCTGAGATGACAACGTTTGAGCCGTGGTGCCCGCGGGAACGCTCGCGTCCGTGACCCGGTTCTGGCGTGAACCGGAGAGAGGCAGGGCGTCCGCACGACTGACGGGGTCACGTGGCTTCGGACGACAGCTCGAGTCCACCGCGCCGCCTGTTGAGAGCTTCCTCTCGTCTTTCTGGGTCTTCGGTCCCGAGCGCATCCCGCCGGCTTTCCGCTTCCTTCGGGAATTCCAGAAAGTGCACCTCTCTCTGCGCCTCCTCCACGTCCACAGCTGTACCTTCAAAAACAAGCGCCTCTTGGCCCGTCGAGACCGACGGGACACCCCCTCGAGCAGATACCCGAGGCCTCTCGGTCTCTGGAGGCGTCGGGCCTGGTCCTGTGGGTTCTGTGTGGGCTGCATCCGAGCCGCAGGAAGCAGCAGATCATAGGGGCAGAGTGTGTGTGTGATGTGTGTTTGGAGACAGAGGAACTCTCAGGTCACAGAGCGTGTTCTCTCACTCTGATGACACCTTCACTTTGAACTCCATTCACCATTCCTGCACCTCGGCACCGACACACTCGCTGTAATGAAAACAATCATAAAATATTAACACAATTTCTGCCATCAGATTGGTAAATGTTCCAAAAACAATGTGTAAAAACCTTTATTTCAGTATTGAAACACTATATTATACCATACAATAATGTGTTAAAGTACAAACATAAACTGCACACTCTCTCTCTAGGTACATATGTATGTACATATCTATATGTATATATATATATATGTATATATATATATATATATATTTGTCATATGTCATTCACTTTCAGAGTACACTGATTTCATTGAAATAGTGAGCAACATCAGCTGTCAAACTAATCGGAGCGGGTTTGGAAGCACTCTGCACACAGAAAGGCCGGTGATGAAAAGGAGGGTGAAACCCAAGTCATGGTGCCACAAACAATGTCCCAGAAAACAAACAGAAAACAACACAGGGGAATGTCCCAAAGAGAAACAAGCACCACAACAACACACCAACAGGCCAAACCAACAAAAATACAACTATTCCAACAGTACGCAGTTCCTGCCGCACACTGCCCCGAAGCATGCTGGGAAGTCCCAACACTCGCCTACACAACATGCTACTATATATATGCGTGTGTGTGTGTATGTGTGTGTGTGTGTGTGTGTGTGTGTGTGTGTGTGTGTATGTGTATACGTATACATAGATGTATATTTTTCCCAGAGTGGATGTGAGGTGTGCTAACGTGAGCATGTGAAGTGAATGTGCTGACCCCACAGTCTTTGTGCCCACGTGTTTTGGTGAGGATCTGACAGATTGTTTACACACAGACCCACGCAACTCACTATTGCTGACTCTCTCTCTCACACAAACACACCACACACTAGGGGTGTAACGACACACTAATCTCACGATACGGTACCATATATGATATGGAGACACGGCAGCGATACCATACAATACCGATACCTTTTTAAAGGCTCAGTGTGTGATTTTTAGCGACATCAAGCTGTGAAAGAGCATGATATAATGACATACACCTGCCTCTTATGGAGGCCGCCATTTTCAGAAAGTCATTGGAACTTCCAGGCATATATATACATAAATATGTATGTGTGTGTGCATATTCATTTAAACTACAGCAGAAAAGAAAAAAACATTTGTGGACCTGTCACTTGCAGCATTTTTTTATCAGTTTTAAATATGCTGATACATTAATTACATTTTCAGAGGCTTTTAATTTTTTTGCAAAATGCAAAGTCTCTCTCTCTCTCTCTCTCTCTCTCTCAGAAGTGGGATGTGTAGACCAACAACGTGTGCACCCTTAGTTGGGATATGGGGACTGTTGGTGTGGATAATGATTGTACGATGTTTAATAAGTTTGACCGGGAGCGGAGTGTGTGTGTGCGTGTGCGCGCGCCGCAGTGACAGAGTGACGCTCTGACACACTCTCTCTCTCTCCCCCATGTTGACGCGTGACGGGCGTTGAGACGTTGCCGGCGCTCCCCTGGACTAGACAAATACGATCAGATATCGTGGCACGATATATTGTTACACCCCTACCACACACACACACACACACACACTCCCTCTCTCGCTCACACTGACCGTCAGCACCTCTAGTGGTCCCCTCCTCGCCGCAGACACCCAGCAACTCCTGTCCGATCGAACTACTTCATGTTTACATCCGGGTCCTTTGCCAGACCACGCCCCATTCACTCATGTCCGCTTCTTCCATCTATAGTACATGTAACACTCCACATAGACACCTCACAGCATGTACACAATCCTCGGCACTGTGACCGAGGCGCGTGAAAAATACGTCATCACACAGCCGACCAATCAGAGGCCACCAAAACCAAGGGGTTGATAAAACACTTAAAAGGGGCAATAACTAACTCTAATATTAATACTAACTAACTTCTCTTGCTTTAAAATGAACTTATGTTGTATTCATATAGTTTAGTGATGAGTTTGTATTTGATAAATAAATACAATTTAATGTAATTAATATTCATTCACTACCACTACTACTATGATGATGATGATTATTGTTACAAACATTACTAGTTGTAGTATTGTTAGCAGTAGTAGTTGTTGCAATAGCAGTGAATTAGTTTGCATTCATTAATGTCCCTAATACTAATACAAATGCCAATACTAATATTATCTCAAACAGTTTAATACGTTTGTAAGTGCCTTGATGCTGATCTCTGTTTCAGGCCGTGGTCGCCATCGACCTTGTGTGACTCCGGCGTATTGTGCAGACAGAGCAAACACGTGGGCTGCAGCAGCGTGTGTCAGTGACCCTCCACACTGGCAAACATCCTCTTCGTTGGAACTGTAGTTGAGCAAGTGACCGAGTCCCCCGCCGAGAGCGGGGCCCTGCTGTGTCCGATCACTCTCATTGACCTCTGTGCTGAGAGGCACCTGCTCGCGCTGAGAGTGGAAGTGAAGCCCACACATGTACAATAAAGTCTTGATCCGGAGATGGCCGCGCACGGACAGAGCAGATGTTCGCAAAGAGAAAAACAAATAAAATTAGCACTGATTTGAACTTCCATGACAGATTTACTCAACTGCCATTTGTTTTGGCAGCCGTCCCAAAGTGGGGGACAACCCATGTGTGTCATCAGGAGGGAAGAGCATCGTATTTGTCTTGGCTGTGTTGTCCTGTCGAAATGACAGATATATACCTCCACCACTGCACCAGCTCGTCCTCCTCTCTCTTCCCTCCAAACCTGCTTCGCTCCGAAAACCTCCTGAAATCTCTCCCAGACATGAATCTGCTGAGCTTTGCCGTGGTCCTGGGACTACTGGTGGGGACATGGGGGCAGATGAACGTGGTGCGGCCTCTGTGCGACTCCCTGGAGGCTGAGGAGGCCGCCGTGGTGGCCCAGGATTACCTCAACGCCCAGCACAACCATGGCTACAAGTACGCACTGAACAGGATAGAGGATATCAAGATCTACCACGGGGTAAGTCAGGGGGCAGGAAAGGAAATTCAATGTTGGTTTTTTTATTGTTTTTTTTTATTTATTAAGAAACAAAACACACTTCAGGTGAATTCGGACCACATTGCCTGTCCTAAATATTTAGAATAGAAAATTCTCAAAACTTTGTCTTTACAAGCTACAGTGCAACGGCAAGTGACTGACATATTTGAATGCATCACATCATTCTTCTCTGTCCTCAGGCCAATGGAGAGGACATGTACCAGATGGAGATCGACCTGCTGGAGACAAACTGCCACGTGCTGGACCCCACTCCTCTGGCCAACTGCACAGTGAGACCCAAACTGCTGACGGTGAGACCGGGCACCAAGACGACACCAGAACTCAATGTGATAATGACACGTGAAGCGATGAGAATGAAAGTGTCCATCTCCAACTCAGGCCGTGGAGGGAGACTGTGACGTGGTGCTGAAGAAAGTGGGGGGAGTTTTGTCCGTCACCGCATTCAAGTGTAAAACAGAAGGTAGGGTTTTCTGATCGCATGCATATGACCACACACACGCGATGGTGTCGCCATCCTCTAAAAACCCTGCATTTGTCCTTGTATTTGAAGAATCCAGAGAGGACATGTGTGTGGGCTGTTACAGCCTCCTCCCTCTGAACAACACGGCGGCGCTGGACTTTGCGCAGGCGTCTCTGAACACCTTCAACAACAACACTGTCAATATGACCTACACCATGGTGGAGGTCGGGAGGATGTCGTCACAGGTGATACATAAGTCTTTATGACTCAAAGCATCCTCCTATTGAATTCATGCACATCCATGAATGAATATTTGTAATGCCTTGTTCCAGGTCGTCAGTGGTGGGTTCAATTATTTGGTGGAGTACGTCATAGTTGAGGCCAACTGCACAAACGGTACCTGCATGCCCCTCAATGACCCCATGGCTGTAAGTACACAATGCATCATTCAGTGAGAACAGTGTTGGAATGAATGATCTAAAGGGAACAGTATGTAGGATTTTGGGTCTCCAGTGCTGAAGTTGCAGGTTGCAGCTGCACCATATACCCCTCACCAAACATTTAAGTTATCGCTAAAACCCAAAGGCTGTTTAATTTGTTCATTCTGGGCAACTGTAAAAACAAGGTGGCTGCCTTTATACATGACCCAGCCCCAATGCAAATACAAAGGGTTCATTCGAGGGTAACAAAAACAGCAAATTATACATTTAGGTGATTGATCACTCTTTAAAAGATTGCTATAATACTTTTATATCACATTCCTGCCGGTGGTAAATCTTTCAGACTGGACCTTTATGTCATGATCTATGAAAAAATATGAGAACTAAAATTCTTTTTTTACACCTGTCACAGGAACGTGGTATTTGTACTGCATCGGGTTCCAGTGTAGCCCACAATGTTAACTGCAACATGTTCCCCGTCACCATGGTAACAAAACAAAAACAAAAAATTTTTTCCAAGCCATTTAAAATGAGCCCCGAGTTCCATGGCTTTAAACTGTGTCGATGTGCACATTGTTCCAGGTGCCAGTTGTAGATGTCAACAACACTGCAGATGCAGGTCCTCCTCCGTCAACTGTCCACGTACACACAAGCAGCCTGTCCCCCACGCACGGCCTGAAACACCACAAACTCACCTCCTTCCATAACCCTAGCCTGACCGGCCTCCTGTCGGCAGAGTCCGCTGAGTCGGTGGAAGTCGTACCCGTGGCTCCTGCGGTGGCTGCAGCTGATCCCGCCCCTGCCGCTGTCGATGTTGCACTGAAGGACTCTGTATCAGCAGATTTGTCCAAAAGCGAAGAGGTTCCCCTCGTTATGTTCAAGAGAGACGTGGCGGCCGCTACTGCCGCCGCTGCCGACGCCACTGTGCCTCTGCTGCTGGTTCCAGTATGTCCAGGGAAGTACAGATACTTCAGCTGAACGCATCCCACCGACTCTCCATCTTTTCTGCATTGATGCCAGTGTATCTCTAGTCAATGCAGGGCCAAGTGCTGCAGTTGGTCAGTTTCACACGTCATTGTTTTCCCTACGAACCAAAATGAAATTTGTCCAGAGAGTGTAAAGTATTGTGAAAACCGATAAAGATTTCATTTCTTGCTGAATAAATCTCAGAATGCAGACAACAGTGTGCTTGTTTTGTCAATGCATCACATTTCTTAAAAATGAAATGATAAAAGGATTCACCTCAGGTGGTATGAGAACTGTCAAAACCTCACTTCGGAGCAATTTCAATGGACTGATACTTGTGCATCCAATCATTCATGCCCCGTCTGGGATTGCACCATCCCTGCAAACAGCCCTGTTTGCTGATCCTGTTTGCCCATGCCATTGATGTTCCAGTGAACCCATTGGTCCCAGTTACCACCATTTATTGGCATCACCATTGGAGCTTTTCAATGCTGTGCTTTCATTTAGGACACAGCTTCACATGTAGTGAAGTTGTATTTTGTCAGCGTGGCTGTAAAAACATCCTGGTTCAACATTGTGGCCTCCTTTGACGGGGTCATGAGGTACACATAAAGCTGTCAATTCCAGGGTAAAGATTTTTTTTTTTTTTTATATATTTAGGTGATTACACACTTTATGTTCCATTTCTGTCAAGTCATTCTTTCACTTGGATCTTACACTGGCCCTTCAAACACCAACATAAATGAAAAAATATTAAATGCAGCTGACCAATCACTGTTCTCTATTCCAAGAATGCAGTTGAGCAAACATTTTATCTTTTGTGGAATAGTTTGGCTCATTCCACTATGGCTTACAGTCAAATTCTATCAATCACTCATCCAAAAGAAAAAAAACATTTGAAGTGTATTTTTAGACATTCTAATAAAGGACAAAAATATCAAAAGTCAACGATTGGGGCGGGTTGGACATTTTAGAAAACTTTTCAAATTTACCCAATCCAAATCATTTGGGATTGTACTTAAGGCTGCTGTTGAATGGACAGGTCCCAGGCGAGTGTACTGACATGAATGGGTCAATGTTCAGCCCCAATTCATGGTAAAACAAATCAAATAAGGTCAACGAGGGCAATGCACCTTTAGTTTTAAAAAGTGATTGCATTGATTACACCAAGAACTGAGTAAATTAACTTTTGAAATAAGCAAAAAGGGGTATATCAACCTTAAGGACCCGGTTCAAAAAATGAACAAAAACTTACTGACCTTATTCTACTCTTATAAAAAATAAAAATAAATTTTTTTTTTAAAAAGGCACCAACTTAATAAAAAAAAATATATATATATATCCAACCAAAAGAGAAGGCACACGCTCAGGTCCTTTTTCAATTGTTTATTCTCACTGAGGAAAATCATGTTCTGCCTCTGAAACCTCTGGCTCCATAAATTCCGTCCTGTGGAGAGACAAGTATGTTAGTCTAAAAGACAAAGTATAACAGTTAGCTTAAAGATAAAGTTCCATACCATTTGGTGGATACTGCTCAGTGCCGGGGAGGAAATTCCTCTTCAGCAACAAAGGAAAAGCGTCCGCCTGTGTCCAGGGGTACAGAAGGATTCCACATGTTGTTCAGTGATTGAAGGAATACTGGGTTTAAAGGTTCCTTGTGTAGTGATCCATGTTGAGGCTCACTTGATCCAGCTCTAGGTTGGATGCTCTTATAATTGTTGGGGAATTTCTCTGAGACACTCACAAATGGTTGGGAGGAGTTGGTGACTGTTGCTTTTGCATCCTGAGCCATTAGGTGAGGGGCTGGAAAACGATCAATGATGTATTCAGCAGGTGGGTGCATGCGAAAGTCGCGGGGTTTCACATGAACTGGCTGTTTTACCTCAGCACTGGGCTGCATTTGACTTTGGACCAACTGTTGTTGAGCAAGGAAAGCCATAAAATTAGGCCAGGTGGGATTCTCCATATTCTCAGCTAAGGGCTGGCTCATTTGTGGCCCTGAGTGTAGGATGTAATGCGGCCCAATTGGATTTACTCCACCATTACCCACAGACGATGGGCTTTGTGGTGAATATGGATAAGGTAGACTATAAGGGTAGGTTGCCCATTGTTTTGCAGGTTTACCAAAAACAGGCATAGTATCAATACCACCTGGTACAAGGGTTGCTGCCGTGGTAGTTGTAGTAGTTTCCTCAGTCATTGCTGGCACAATTTGAGCTGGAAGGGGATCAGCCGGGCCATTGCCAAGGCCAGGAAATCCCCCTGAATGGAGGAATGGCAATGCAGAATGGACAGGGACAGAATTTTTACTGCCAAGTCCAGGTGGAATAAAATGATGCAGGTGTTGATGAAACGCAATCTGGGGGCAGCAATTAGGGAGGCCAAGAGGACAAACCTGAGGGCAGTAGAAAGGAGGCCTGTATGGAGAGCCTGGCTGTTGACCTGCAGGGACATTACCACCGTTGCCAGGTCCCTTTCCAGGTTGTGCGGCAGTTGTCCCTGGTGGTGTCCTTGTAGTAATGGGAGGCAACATTGGTGGAGGTTGTGTTGGGTAAGAAGGGTTCAAATAGTAAAACATTTGGCCCTTTGAGGGAGGGTTGACAGCTGGAGGTTGTTTGGTTGAAGCAGGCCTTTCAGTAGGAGTTTCAGCACCAAGCTCCTCAGGGATTTGTGTTGGACTGGTTTCACATTGTGGCTTCTCCACTGGATGTTGTCCAGGTTGAGGCTGGTGGAAGAAGTAGGGTTGGAACTGCTGGGGTATTTGGCCTGTAGGGGCTTCAGGCTGTGAAGGTTGCTGGTGGGGGGTTGGCTTTTCAGCTGAATGGGGGTAAAGGTACTGATAGAACTGGCCAGGAGCTTGGGGCTGTGGTGGTGCTTTGCCAGGTGATGGTACTTTACCAGGTGTCACAGGTATTTTGGGTCCAGATGGCCCAGGGTTTGAGGGTTGTTTTATATTGTATTCTGGAGCCTGGGCAGCAGGTCGCTGCATGGGTGGCATCTGTGTCTGGTATAGGCTTTGAAGCCATGGGTTTTGGTAGAGCTGGTGCATTTGTCCCTGAGATACAGGGGCCTTTGGTGGCACCTGTGGCTCTTGAGGTTCCCCAGGAGGTATAGCAGGGAGTGTGGGACTAGGTGGTTCAATCACTGGGGGTTGTGTGGCAGGATTTTCAGACTTGGGTGGTTGTTCGATCAAGGGAAAAGGGTAGTAAATCTGTTGTGTTTGGCCTTTGGTGGGTTGGACAGCTGGGGGAGCTACTGGTAACTGAGGTTTCTGTCCGGGAATGACATTTTGTGGATTAAAATAGTGATAAGGGAAATAATATGGAATTTGGTCAACTGGATTGTTTCCTGGCATTTCTCCTTTAGGCGCTTGCGGACGTTGGGACGGCCAAACATGGGGAAAGAATTCCTGAGGCACTTGTGGATTTGAAGGAGGCATTGTTGATATAGATGGCAGGTTAGTAGTCTTGGTTAAAGGAAAGGTGAGGAGCTGTGTAGTAGTCTCATGTTTTTCGCCCGGGTAAGCATTGGGGGAAAGGTAGTACCAAGGATTCTGAGGTGGACCAGTGTTCTTCGTCCCCTGGTTTGGTACCTCTGGGTTCTGAGGAAAAACAAGGACTTGGTGACCTCCAGACTCCGTACTAGTTTTGCCAGGCCCTCCTTTGCTTGGCATTTCAGTCAGTGTTGCAGGATTTGTTGGTGGGTAATTTATGGAACCGGCTTGAGTTGTTGACAGAGATGGACAAGAAATGTTAGTTCCACCCTCTCCAGTCAGTTCCAGGGTGTACAGATCGTCCTAGGGGATCAAATGTGAAGCGTCAACATAATGTTTCACATATGCATATACGTCTAAGTTGAACATTAAATAGTAATTTTACTTTACCTTTTTCTCCAGACAGGGTGCATAGCGAACATTGATAACCACACCCTCAGGATGGGCAACTATGCTGAACCCACATTTGACGGCGGCCATCTTGAGAGGCTCCCATTCACCCCTCACTGTGAATGTAAAGTATACGCAGACACAACGTTTTACTCCCAAATTAAAGTGAATATATAAAGATGTAGTAGACATTGAAATAGTTGACTGAGCTTTGGATATCATATCAAATACTCACAGTAAACTTTCATTTTAGCCACAGAGACTTTCGACTCAGTTTTCACCACCATGCCCCCAGGATGACATGTGACCATCGGTGGGTTGGGTGCAGATGGTCGCATTAAAGGACAGGACATCCTCACTGGTACTCCACACCAACGTAAGGGTAGAGTGTAACAGTCCTCCTGTGACATAAGTGTAATTAGAAGTGTAGATCAAATGAAACTGCTTTTTGGAAAGTCTTTCACCTCATGAGCGACAAAGCAGCCATCATACGGAGCAGCCAAGAAAAAGTCTCTCCTCGTTGACCTGATTGTGTAACCACAGCTCTGCGGCAGCTTGGCCAGAGGCAGGGGAGACTGCGTACCTCCTGAAGCGTTTGACAGAATAGAAGAAGTTACAGTCCTGAAGTGACAGTAATGGAATGAAAAAGCTATGATTGTTGAGTAAAAGTACCTCTGTCCACAAAGAACAACGATCCAGGTGTGGAGTCCCCATCTTGGATTCTAAGCCTCATGGAGTCTGCTGTACACTCAACCTTTGGCTCTAGTTTAAGAAGTCGTTCCACTGCTTCATTATTTGACTTCAGGCTTGAAGAGGCCTCACCACTTACTAAAGCTCGCCGGGGCTCTGCCCAACCTTCAAAGACATACCATCCAAATGTTAGCATTTAATAGCAAGATATGAGTTATTTTCACAGTGATGCTCACAAATCCAATCAAAATCTTGCAGGGGCCAATCAATGTGATAGGTCATGGTAGTATTTTATACTTACCCATGTCTGCTTGGTAATCAGCATCTATATTCATTTCCTCTGAGCTCCTCATTCCTTTGACATTTTGCTGAGAGCTCGGCCCGATGAGAAGCCTTCCGTGGCGCAGACCACCTCCTTCAGCCTGACCATGGCTGAACGTCGACTTGTACTTTAATGTATCCAGTGCCTTAAGCCTTGTCAGAGGGCTACAACTGCAAAGTGAAGCAGCGACCAGAAACTGTCCTAAACACAGCAGAATCGCACTGCCCCCGCTCCACGCCATCAGAGACAAAAGACAAAAACAGTGCTCAGGTGTGAGGCAAACATACGCTCTTCCTCTCTGTATTGACTTTTAAAGAGTGAACACATGAGGTCTGATCCTGATGGAAGTCAATCAGACACCTGAACACATCAGGTGTGAGCAATTGTGCAGGTAGGGGGCGGGGCTTATCAGATTACATGGTTTGAACGGAGGAGAAACTCTCTTCGACCTTTTGACCATGAGGTGTTGATGCAGCACCTGTATAATTAGGTGTAACATTTGTCATGTTCCTTTGTAGTGTTCCTGATATAATGGCTCTGTTCTTTAATATCCATAACTACTAACATGATCCATTGCAAATACTGTAGGTGCTTGAGTGTGTGTGTGTGTGTGTGTGTGTGTGTGTGCATGTGTGCGTGTGTGGCTCTGGTCCAACTGAGATACATAGACTTATACCATGAAACTACTGTGACACCTATCTTTGAAATACAGTACTACAGTAGACAAATCACAGTGGGGTTTTATATTTGTGTAAAAGAACATGTGAAAAAACGACTTTAATATATAGCTGTAGTTATGCCAGTACGTATATTTATACAATGCAACTCTTACCTTCTCGGCTAACGGTCATATAAGCTGATGGATACAATAATCCCTCCTTGTACAGATCAGATATAGTCAGGCTTTATAATACTTCCTGTGTTCTTTGAAAGTACTCCCTTTTTTTATATGTACATCCCATAATACTGAGCAGGCAGTGTCCAGTTTGTCTGCCTATGTGTTGTTGTGCGCATGTGTATTGTAAGATGTGGTGTTTTAGCAGCTGATTGTCTGCAGATCAGATTTCCTTTGGGGCCCATATACGTCTCACCTCTCTCTCTCTTCTTCACAGATAAGAGTCATCAGAGCCTAGCTTCTCTACGTTATGATTTCGAATGCACTTAGTCTCAGCAGCATCAGCCCCGTAGTCAGGGGCTCATGCTGTGCAGCTTGATATTAGTCAATGTTCTCCACTCTGGATCCAGTATGGGTGGGACGGTTGTTGTAGGTAATAGAACCATTGGGATTTAAACCTCGTCAATTCTCTTACGCTTCCTTCATCAGAGAATAGTAACTTACACTTAACCCTCACCTGGTGCACTGCATGCAATACAACTCAATACTCAATACTCAGTGCTGACGGTTAAGTGTATAGAATTTAATGACGATGGCCCCTTGACATTCTGTTTGGAATGATTGTGTATAGAAAAGAACACACAATATAATTAGGGATGTAATATTCATGTGTCAGGAATTGGATTACCTTATCTTTGACATGCTGTACCTCAAAATCTGCAGGAACGTGTGGTTTAAAAAAAACAGGCAGGACATCATGGTTTTACCTCTGGTTGGAATAACTTTTATTTGATCTGTCTGTAAACGAGACATCTCATCAATTCATGGCATTTGAAATAGCAGATTCTGTGGCAGAAGGAATTTCAATCTCAGAAACAAAAAGACAAAAAAAAAATTGCTCAACACAACTTTTTTTTGTCATTCAACTTTGTACATATTCCACAAAGTCCGGAGATGAGCGATGCCAAAATATCCCTTAGGAAAGTGCCATTAAAAGTTACTTCTTGCTGGGGTAGCAGGTAAAAATCCAACTCATGGTAGCAACAGATCAGATCGATTTTTATGGCACAGAATACACAGTTATTCTCAGAGTTTTCACTAGACAACTTACAAATGTTCTTATTCCAACCAACACCATTTTCAATATGTTTAGTGTACACAGCATTTGTTTTCTTTTAAATATATTCTAAGTACCATACTATGACATTTTGTGAATACACCTTTGATGACTAAAGCACAAGGCAGATAATTCCAAGGTGCTGGAAGCCAACAGCCTGGTTTTACAGTGAAAATGCATTCATACTGTAGTAAAATGACATTGCCGTTTCATAGGTTAATGGACATGTAAGCAAAATAACAGATTAGTGATGGGACGTTTTTTAAGTAGTGTTTTAGTCTAAAGAAGCAGTTACATGTTTTACAGTCATCTGAAGTCGACGATGAGTTACAGTCAACAGGTGATGCCAACAATCATTCATCAGAGAAGAGATGAAGTCATTCTGATAATCCTCTTAAACTGAGAGTTGGTCCAAAGGGGAGGGGGAGAAAAGAAATGATCACGTAACATACACATGAATGCATGTTGTGATTTACAGTTAAATTTAAAAGTTGACTGAAGGATGTCGGAGCCAAGGCTCCGGGATATGTGGAGGCGTCTTGAAGGTTTATCTTTTGAGACCTCTGCATCAATGCTGACCTTACACATTTCACTCAAACAACAGCCCGACACCTTACCATTGACTTTTTAAAGACCACATTCAGGTACAAGAGCTAAAGCATGTGATGGGAGGGTGGGAGCGGGTACAGAGTACACGTACAGGGCATTGTCGGAGGATAATCTGTTGTTTCTTTACCGGAGGCTGTGTAGACCTTGAAGATGAAGAGGCGGGTGAGAAGATGGTTTTGGCTGGAATAGTTGACGCTGGGACAGAGAAGATCCGTTTGCTAAGAAGGAGTATGTATGTATGCATGCAAGTTGGAAATTCCCTCATGCTGATGGAAACAAAAATGGAAAAAACAAAAACTATGCACCATGACATATGTACTTCCCCCTTTGATTAGCCAGTTGCTAAGTGAATGTTACACAAGGCAAATTCATATTTAACAATTTTATTACATGTTTTCTTTTTTCAAGGAACATGCCATTCACAGCTGTGCCCAAAACATGAGAAGTACAATGTTTACGTGTGGAAGGTTTTCCTTAAGAAAAAAAAAAAGGGGGGGGGGGGGGGGGGGGGGAGGAGGGAGGTATATAAAAGTAGACTGCAGAGGAAGTAACTTTGTATGCCATCTAATCCTCGAAGTAGTGTCGACACAATGCGGTTGGAGTGAGAGTGAGCTGCTAAGTTGATGGATGGATGGAGAGGTTGCTTAATATCCAGACTTCCTCAGGTACTCAGCCATTGCATGTGCTTTCTTGTTAAGATTTCCACCATGGACCGCCTCCTTTCCCATGACTAAAACCAATACTGGAGCACACAAGGAAAAAAAGAGAAATGAACAAAATTGAAGAGTTGCCCTCCCCCTACAGGACGCAGAGGGGGGTTAGGGACAAAGATGACACAGTATCTTACCACTCTTCATTGCTATTAAAAGTTTCCAAGACATACGACTGCTCGCTGGAGAAATCTTAACAGCATTTTTTTTTTCTTTTCTCTTCTTTTTTTGTCCCTCAAATTTGATCTACGTGAACTCGGACACATTAAAAGCCTGAATCCCTCAAGTATTTTGCCATTGAGTAAGCCTTCTTATTCAATCCGCCTCCATGGACCCCTTCTTTGCCCATTACAAGAACCAAAACTGAAAGAGAAGAGATAGAAACAAAAGGGACAGTTAAGAAAAGTAAAAGGAAAGGTAAATGCATTCCAAGAAAGAAGGATCATCACAAGGAAAGTGGTGCAGGAGTGTGTGCCACACATACAGTGCCAAATGTCCCCAATCATGGCCAACCAATTAATGGCCTGGCAAATTAAGGATGCCGGTATTTGTGATTTCATAGATTTAATGGATATAGTTAATGGAAAACCGGTGCTGATGTGTCTCTTATTATTAAAAGTCTAAAAGGCACAGTGTATAGGAGATGGAGACATTTAAAGGTTCTTCTGCTAAATAAAGAATTGACTGTAAAGATGCATGCGAGAGACTGGGGTGCAACACACAGCTGCAAGTGGAGGCTGATGCATCTCACTGCACAGGGGTGTCGACTACCTTTCCAAAAAACACAACATACACAGCAGGAGATTGACAAGAAGGGAGGGGAAAAACGGAAATAGAAAAAAGGAGCAAAATGAAATAAAAACAAGAAAATGGAGCAAATGATTTAATTGGTAATGGATTGTTTGATTATTAAACCTTTGGCCAGACAGCGAGGACCACACAGGCAAACGGAGAGAGTCGGCAAACCATGGCTTATATGAGGTTTACAATAAAGCCTGATTGTTAGGTAAATATGTAACAAAACATGAGAAGAATGTGCTGCTTTTCCCTTTCTTTAGTTGTGTTTGGATGTTTTGACCAAATTTCAAACTAGATATTTTCAGAAATCATATTTGAACATGATTACTGATCATGCACGGCCGATAAATGTATGCCTTGCTCAAGTAAAGGGTCACAAGTGTGCCAAATTTTGTAAACTGGGCCAACTACTCTCACTCCTGCAAGTAGAGGCTTTGGATCCTCCACTCGATTCATAAATAAGTTCAGCATTTTAATCTTTCCTGGAGCATTTTTTAATTTCTGTAACAAAGAGAAGCATTTGAAACCTCACGCTCACCTTTTGCAGCCTTTCCCACAGAGACATTGTATGTGGGCTCTCCTCCTTGGCTCTTTGTCCTGATGTCCATGGTCCAGTCCCCATCAGCCTGGAGGCTGTCTCTGAGGACTGAGCATTTCTTTGAGCCCAGAGTCAGACCGCCGGTGTAAAAGGTCTCCCTGTCCTTACCGATAAGGACGTCGATTTCTTGAGACTGAAAAACACACAAAAGCACAGTGTTTGGGGGGGGGGGTGTCAGTCCAGCTTGAATGAACGCATTTATATGACTGTATACTCGTATATACAAAAGCTCCCTATCCAAATTCTGTCCTGTCAATAAACCTGAAAGCCCCCACAAAAAAGAACCCAAGGCAATACATAACATTAATTACCTAAAAGAAAAAATCTAAATAACTTCAATAAGTAGCTTTAACCGTCACTAAAATAGTTGTTTTGCTCATATAGTGGGATCATAAAAGATAGATAGATATGGATATAATTGAGTTTGTTTTGCACTGGTGCTCTGTGACATTAGTCGTTTATTAACAAAAGGACTATGACCACAGATCTACTGTTATGTGTGTGATCCTGGCAGTGATCCAGCGATTGTGTACCAACACCAGTACCACATTGATTTCTAGCACGTACCACAGCCCGTGTAGCAGCCAGACAATAATAAAAGGCTTTAGCCTGTGGTGAGGCGGAGCAGGGTTAGGAAGTGATGTCCCAGTAAATGAACCAACAAAAACACATATAAACGTGATTGGCCGCAATAATCATATTTGTATCGATGGGAGATGAGATGAGAGAGGCGCAATCATGTTAATCTGAGTACGATGAGCCGGTAAACCTGCACCAGCTTACCGCTTTCTAATCAAAGCGGCCGTGTAACACAAAAGCGTGCTCGCTCTCCGTCATGTCAGACACCGTTTAATATCTCTTACACTGGCCTCAGATTCCATTATCACCGTAATGACATGTTCCAAATACGTGTTATCCGCCGGTCGGTGTCTTTATGGTAGCTGCACGCCACAACGAGTCTTATCTGATCCACATGCGGTCTAATCCTACGCCGTTTCCTTAGCAGGAAATAGCCGCGGCAGGCCACCGTGGAGCTAGCTAGCAGCTAGCACCGCTAGCTAGCACGGGACCGTTAGCATGCTAATTATCGAAGGGCTGGGAGATAACGGGTTTTAGCAGTTTTTTTCATTCTAGAGAGCGTCTCCGTGGGTGATACACAACAGCACAGCCAAAACCGAACCACGCTCGTGTTCCGAACCCCTGGTTTAATTGCCCTCTTACCGTGATATTGTAGAAGGTACCGCCGGCATGTGCTGCCCAAACATATTTGGCGTCCACATAACCAACAATGGCGCTATCCTGACAGCTGCCATCGGCCATCAGGTTGTCCACATAGCTCTGCCAAGACATGTTCAAGAAATTAACGCTATGTGTTTTTGAAAAATATCCCTACGGATTCAGGAAGAAGGGAGCAGTCCGAACAAAGGAAGCAGCCGGGTGTGGATGAGAAGCAGCAGGCAAATTTAGAGTCTCCAATCTAGAGCCACACTCCGACGTTCAGCGACGTCAAGGCTGGGGCGGCAAAGAAAGCCTGGGAGGGCAGTGAGGCAGCGGCACCGCGGCTGGGTGTAGTCCTTCGTATCAGATCACTCCGCACAATGAGCTGCCGGCGCTTTTATACAGGCAGCAGCAGGCGGCGGAATAAACAGGACTTATCAGCTCAGCCAGGAGTCAACTGTCTGAGGGAATGTCAGCATACACACATTCATTCATGCATGCATGCATTCATTCATTCATTCATTCATTCAAGTTAAAGTCATTTAAAAGATATTTGGGATTATAATATGAATGAACTGTACGGCAGCATAATATACAGCAGCCATGTGTCCATACACAAAAGTACTTTATTAATAATGAATATTATTATTATAATTTATATTATCATTTAAAATATAACATATACCTAACTTTTGACACTGAAAGAGATAAACTAGATTAATGTCTCAGAAAATAACTCCTAAATCTTCTTTGAGGTCTAATTGACACAGAATGCATCCTCCATTGCATACACAGTCTATGGTCATAACACTGTCCCATTTCTGTTGACATTTACTTATTAGATCATATCTAATGTGCATCCCAAATGACAATCATGTAATATTTTTAATTGGCGAGTTTGAATAATGTCAAAATTAGCTAATTCATTCAAATATTGGATTTTGTTTGACTCAATATCAATACACCGAGAACATAAATAAAAGTACATTTTGTTCCCTGTTCCAATTCTTTTCATTCTCCAGTGAGCTGTGTGGATGTGTGGTACCTCATTGATGGCACGTCATCCACATTTCATCAAGTGGTCAAACCAATAAATAAGTCCTTGAATCATTCATGGTGGATTGACTTGACTCTATCCAGTGTGAGTTGTGGTAACTGTTACATAAAAACTCTGTTGGTTGCATCATGTCGTCTCTACAGGTCAGACTAAATGATAGCAAACTACATCAACCATTCTGATACATACATTTCTGAGCTGCTGAGTAAAATTGTCGAGTCACATTTTTTAGTTTGATTTGAGGTGTTAACATTTGGTTATGTGGAATGAGTGAATTATACTAGAGGGAAGGTGGCACGTTTGTGCATAGTTATATATTTGCTCCTGGCACATTAGTGAGTCAACATTCCCAGTGTGTAACAACTCTACAATTTCATTCAAACGTATTCACATAACAGTAACATAAAGATCTACAGCTACAGCTTCTATTGTTTCTGCTAAATGACCCACATAACATTTGTTATCACTTGCAAAGCTTAATTTGTTAAGAGTTATAATCCACATTGGTAAAGAGTCGAATTTGTTGTTTTGCTGCCATGGTGGCATTTGTATCAAAGTATATGAGAAAACCTGTGTGGAGAATAGTGTAAGAGTTATCCATAAGAGAAAGGTGCAGTCACTGACCACTGGGGGCAGTGTTCTCTATAATTTGTCAACAGCTTGTTTCTGCTGCATATGACTTGTCAAACTTTCTTTACATTTTATTTTAGATAAGTGTATAATTCAGTACAGAAACTGACTGATTCTCAATAAGTGAGTTTACATAAATGCAGTTATGTGGATATACATTTATACATTTTAACATTTTATAACTCAGGTATCATTGGGTGACAGGTATATATATAATCAATCAATCAATAAGACGTCGATAATAACAGCAAATTGTTCAGGTAATTTAAAAACTTTACTTTGCTCATATTGCTCAGCACACAGTGTTGAAATAGACCTGATTGATACTCATCATCTGAAACTGATGCAAATGCATTGATGGTTTATGATACTACTACTGATGTTACAGTATTTACTGATCAATGAGTCAACTTCTTTGGTGTTCTACTATTCTCTCTTCTTAGTCATACAATAACAAAACAGGTTCTTACAAAGGCAAGATAACAGTCAGAATGATAATCAGTGTCTTTTTTAATGTATTTTTTCAGTACATCATTGCTGTTGTTTTTAAAATAAGAATTAAATTCCTCCATGATCGAACAAGAGATACAGAGATACACATCAATTAGTACAGGGACTGTGGTACTCCAATTGTCTAGAGATAAAGAATACTACTGTAGTGTAATAGTAGACAGTACTACTGTAGTATAGTAGGAGAGAGAGAGTACTAGTATAAAATAGGGAGGATAGAGAGAGAGAAAGAAAGCGACTCATACTTTGATCTTTAGAAATCTTCTGACACACTGTGGTCATCTGCAGACATCAAAGGCATCCAATGAAAGGCATTTGCCCCAAGTCTTTACATCAAAGGTATTATAATAGAGGTATAATTTTGGCTTGGAGGGTTGCTATGAAACAAGCCTCAAGTGAAGCACCTTAGAGTAGATCAGTAACAGTAAACACACCATATAATTGGGTAAAAACCTGATAAATAAAGAAGGTAAGAATTTAGAAGAGAAATATTTTTCAAAGGAAAAATAATTTGAAGGATGAGAGACAACATTACACAGTAGGAATAAAAAATAATTGTTGAAAGTTGTATCATGACATCACAGTATGTCCAGAGGTTTGCTGGGTATCAAAGAATCACACATTATAGACTTCCATGCTTAGTGTTGTAGTGTGACTCTTTGAAGACCCCTAGTGGTAGTGTTGGTTTTAGTTACTCACGAAGGTTTGAGTAAATATAAAATTCCTTAAAATTAATCACATGATATTTGTCCATACACATTCTTTGGAGACCCCTTGTGGTTATATTGATTTTTAATGTTGTTCAAGTGTACTGCATTTTATATCCCAAACAATTTAATTACATTTACTTGAGATACGTATACTTTTCCCACACTAGCAGGAGCACAATACATTTAAAATATTAATGTCTCCAAATAATATTCAATGATTAAGTCCAGATTCCTCATCTTTGTGTCCGACATACAAGCTCAGCCTCTGGGAGGTATCACCCGCGGGGGGCGCCTCCTCCTGCTGCGACTCAACAGGCTCTACTTGCCGCCGATAAAACTCATCTATACCGAAAACAAGTCTTAGAACCACCGAAATAATGTCTTGATTGTTCACAACAAAGGTTTCGAGAACAACACATTTCAGCTTTACATCATTTGCCGTGTAATTTTTTATATGTCTCATGTGTCAACGCGTTGTCGAGTTTCTTCCTGGTTGGTGGTGACTTACATTTTTCCGACGGTACGTGAAGGCAGCGCGAAGGGCGATTCTCAAACGTTTGGCACGTAACTACCCTTGCGCACACTACCTACCCACCATGCAGCGCGGCCGCACACAACATAGCCATCTTGTCAAGAGTGACTGTGTGAGGGAGGGAACTGTAGGCGCTGTTTAGATCCTCATTTGTCTCAAACCCTGACATTTGACCGTGTTTTCTCCCTCTGACCAGAGCCAGCGTCACAGCCAGAGCCGAAACCGAGGGACTTTGAGCCGGGGGAGTGAGCGGACACGACGGGCTGCTTACTGGAAGATGTCTCACATACTTGTTCCGACGTAGGGGGAGTGTGCAGCAGCCAGTTGGCCTGACTCGCAACAGCTAGCTCGGTGAGTGGAGGGCTGCGGGCCCTCCTCAGCCTCAACTAGCTCCCGCAGCTGGACAGCCACACCGAGCGACAGTGGCCCTCTGACAACACCACGGCCTGGATATCAGCAGGCCTGGTCCGGACTCACGGAAACACCCACCCGGGCTCGGGCCCCCAGCACAGGCGGCTGGTAGCAGCTTCCGAAGCCCGCATCCGCCGGACGAGACGACACGAAAGAGCGGCGTTGCGCCATGAGCTCATGAGACGAAACGGGAGAGCGAGAGAGGAAGAGGGATGGCGCAGATTCATCTAAGTAAAATTAATACAAGTTTGCTCTTAAACATGACCCGAGCTGTTTGAGGCGGCACTCGGCTCGTTCCTTCTCCTCACAGGATAAACATAGCCATACGGGGGACTCGGAATCAGGCTGTCAATATGTCGAAAATGCCGGCCAAGAAGAAGAGCTGCTTCCAGATCACTAGTGTGACACAGGCCCAGGTGGCGGCGATAGGTGCCGCGGACGACACGGAGAGTCTGGACGACCCGGACGAGTCCCGGACCGAGGACGTGTCGTCGGAGATCTACGACGTGTCCCGGGCCGAGTACGAGCCTGCCTGTGACAGGAGCTCGTCCGAGGAGGCGCTGAACAACGTCGGGGAGCCGGAGGCAATCGGCGCCGTGGCCCCATCACACATACCTCAAAGTTCACAGCTGTCAGGGGAGATCCGGAAAGTGGGAGTGTCGGGCTCGACTCAAGGTGGTCAGCACCCGCAGGCCACCGGTTTACCCGTCACCCCGCATCCCGGGGCGGCGCAGCAGCAGCAGCAGCAGTCACCCGCCCTGGCGTCCAGCGTGACAGCCAACACACCCCAACCTGCTGCAGTGACCAGTTCACCTGCTGCTCCCACCCCCTCTTCCTCCTCCTCCTCCTCCACAGTGAGCTGCACTTCACGCTTCAGGGTCATCAAGCTCGATCACGGTACTGGAGAACCCTTCCGCAGAGGCAGGTGGACGTGCACAGAGTTCTATGAGAAAGACTCTGATGGCTCTGTGGTCGGTAGGACAGCGGACAGCGTCAGACATGTCGGTGCAACCATGGACCCTGCTGCAGACAGAGACAGTGGGCTCAGCCTTACTGGGGTCTCTGTGCTTTCCTCAGGTCAGGGCTTGGGCTCAGTGGCAGATACTTCTGTCCCATCGCCCCGCATGCAAACAGTGGAGACACTGTCGCAACAGCAGCAGCAACAGATCCACCATCAGAACTTTAGTGCCCGGCAACAGGCCGCCGGTGGGTCGGCATCACCGAGTGCTTTCTCCGGCAGTAAGCCTGCAGCTGTCCCAGCTCAGCCGACAGTGGGAGGCCTCCAGCCCTCTGCCCCACAGAGTGGGCTGCCAGTCGGACTTAACGGCTTGCCTCACTCTGGTGTCCACATCCAAAAGTCCCCCATCATGCCTCCCTCAGCCCAGCCCATCAGTTACCCTGCCCAGCACCAACATCAGCAGCAACAGCAGCAGCAGCAGCTTCCCATTGGCCACCCCTTGAGCGGCCAGTCACCCGGACTGATGCAGAGCCAGACAGAGTACTATCAACAGCAGCAGCAGCAGCAGCCTTCCAACATTCAACATGGACACCCCACCAACCAGTCCCTCCCAGGGTTGCAGCTCGGGAGCCAAGGCCCTGCTGCGGTCATGCCTCCAAACTCTGGAGGGGTGTCTGTGCCAAGTCAGGTTGCAGATGTCACGGTCGCAGGAGGATCTCTACCTACTGGACAACCACCTCCTGGCCTTTTGCAGCAGCATCAGACTGTGGGACTGGGAGGCGTTGGAGGCTCCGTAATGGTCGGTGGATCCACTCTGCAGCAACAGTCTGTGAGCCAGTATGCCACCGCTGGACAGCCTCAACCCCACGGCCTCCACCTTTCATCCTCTGGTGGACAAAACGTGCCTGCCATCGCAGTGAGCTCCAGTGTACCCAGCACTGTACCCACTGCTGTGCCCAGTGCCTCCAGTGCAGCCATGCCAAATGTGACAGCATCCAGTTTGCCTCTGGGTCAGATACCCCACAGCAAGACTCCAGCAGTGTTGGGGGCGCAGGTTCTTCCAGCAACTGGATATGGACAGGTGGAGGGTGGTGCTGGAAGGAAGTCGGAGGGTCCTGTCAACGCACAGTCCCCTGTCGTCGTCTCTGGAAAGGAACTGGTGAGGCCCCTCATGCCTGAAAGCCTGCAGCTCACCACGCCAGCTGTCAACAGCCTGTTTGGAATCCACATACCTGTTGACGGGGAGGAGGACAGGTAACAGTCTTCATTATCTTAATGTTTACAGTGAGAAAAGTCTTATCTTTGATCAGCGTCGTCACGTGTGTACATGACTTGGCTGTGTCAGCCATGCCGAGGCATTGCCGAGAAATTATAGGCAAGGCAGTGAGTGATTTGTTTTGTAGTCTTTTCAGACGGATGGGAATGGGCAGAGCATGAGATGGAAGATAAAATTCACACGAAAGAAGGAAATGTATAATGTATTTGTCATTTGGCAACAAAGGAGTTGCCCTCTCGGAGGAAAACACCTGCGGCTCCCTCAGCACATGCAGCGGCCTGTTAAACACACACATGACCTGTGTCATACCTTCATGCAGTGTGTGTTAGGGTGTGTATTTGTGTTGTGTGTGGTAACATTTTGTCGCAGGTTTCATGTCTCCAGCCTTGTTGTCCTACCACTTATCTGTCACCTCACGGACATTGTCGGATGTGACGGCCTTGGCTGCACACACACACGTCCAACATGTGTCGCAGGTTGTTACTGTGCACAGAGTTCACTCGGCTTTCTGATTCTTGGCCCAGGGCTCCTCCTGTGGCCTCTCAGCCAACGTGTTACATACCTGACCTTTTTAATAAGTTAGCTCCTGCTCTGGAAAACACTCGGTAACACAAACACAGTGAAGTGTGTTTAGTCCTGCACTGCGACTTTTGTAACATGGTTTCCACTTGTAACGCCGCAGGACGTGCCCCTCGGGATAGGGAGGGAAACACTGCAGATCAGCTTTGTATTGTTGACACAGTGAAGGTAAAAGATAATTAAATTAAAGGGGTAGTCTGCAGGATTTGTTGGTTGGTGTTTGCAAACACACCAGGTAAAGTTGGCCCCTCCTCCCCTACCCAACAGCACCAGTTGAAGCTTTGGACCTTGTGTAGAAATGCAAATACTTTAGCCGCTAATCAGGCTAACAATGGCGACTTACCTGCCCAAACATACCTTGAAACATTCCTTACACAACAAAACAATAAGAAAATGAGAGAGCGCAGACGGAGAACAGTGTTTTTGCAGCTTAACATACCACAACAGTCTTCCAGTGGCTCATTAAAGGTGATTTAGAAGGATTACTTCTGTGTGAATGTGTACATTGTTTAAAAGGGAAATCCTGCTTACTACACCTTTAATATATCCCATTATTTTTCTGTCTGTAAATGGCAAATTGTGACTGAACAGATCAAGTCTCTGTTACAGAGCGGCTCTTGTATTAGCTCAGACTTTGACTGAGTCAACTAGCCAAGCCCCTCCCACTTCAACCAGACCTGCACTCATGTTACCCAATCCAAACTGTCAAGAACTGGGGTCGGGTCTCCTCACACGACTGTGTTGCCATCAGTTCAGGGGATATGACGCCCATTTCCTCTCCAAACTAATCTGTCTCTGAATGCCTGAGTTATAGCCGTTTGTCTAACTTGGCATGGATGACACTTTAAAGCGGATATGACACATTGCCTGAAATCTCTGTGGTTTCCATTTACAGTCTTGTAGATAAACTACAATGTGGAGCAGACGAGATATGCAGAGTGCTGGCACCACTGTAATTCATAGGTTTTCAGACAATAGAGAGGATGTTGCTGTGATATGCGATTGTACAACATAAACAAATTGTTCCTGGATTTTTTTTCACCCATCACGACATACTTGTGTTACTTTTGTTTTGAAAATAATCCTGCTCTACATTTTAAAACGAGTTTTCACATAAAGCTTTATAGGATTTTAACACTGTAAAATATTACCACTGATTAAGTGACTTGCGTTGCGGCAAACAGGTTTAGCCCCCTGTATTAGTCAGCAGGTTCTTTTGTTGTGGATGTTAAGAATTGCACCACTGAACCATTTTAACGTATAGAAATCATAAATCTACTTTATCGACTTCTTCCCATGTAGGGGAACCTATAGTAACTCTCATTTATCACGAAGCTCCAAAGCGGCTATGTTTGTTCATTTTACTACTGTAGAAACCTGGTTGTTAGACTTGGCAGGCTCTATAGAGAGAATAGGCTCATTCCAGGGTAATGAAACAACACAAGTCAGATAAATATATATTCATAAGACATCCTGTGAATTTTTTTATTACTTGTCTGCCTTTAAAAATTGAAATGGCATGTTTCATCTCAACCTAACTATTGCACAAGAACCACAACTTAGTGTGTGTGTCTGTGTGTGTGTGAATGGAAAAATGGCTGTAAAGCAATTTGAACGGCCGTTAGAGTAGAAAAATAGCGTATAAATACAGAACATAAATTTACAGTTTCAACATGTGGTACATTTGTGCAGGAGTGTGATCTTGGACACAAGTTGTCGTCATCAGGCACCAAAGCATTGACCTCCAGCTGTTGGTTTCCGTCTGTGACAGTGTTGATAAGTAGGTCAAATCAACAAACTAAAGACGGGAGTGAAAGTAATTTTATTTTTTTACATTAGACTGCACACTTCCTCTTCTTCACCTCACATGGTATCTTCACCTCATGTCACACATCCCAGTGATGGAAATAGTGGTTTTAAACTGAGTTGACAGTCTGGATTTCTATCACTGCCCATAATCATCACACAAGTAATAACCAATTAACGGTAATATTTCCATTTTTACTGTAAATGGATTCAAATTTAATATGGCATTAAAGGTGCAGAGAGTAAGATACATAAGTGAAACATTCTGTTTCAGGAATGAAATGCACCTGAAGGCAAAAACTCATCTCAGTAATGGGGCCCTCATATTTACTTGAAGAGTGGCTCGGACTATCATCTTGTAACAGTAGCCTAAAGTGGACAAACTCCACACAGTTGGAGATCCAGTGATAACTGATGGTCACCATAGTTCTGAAAATTACAGGGCGAGTCGAGGCCTAGTCCTCAGAAACATGCTACTTCATCACTGGTTGTCACTGAGTCATTGACGCTGTCTTTAGTTATTGTTGACGGCCTCAGTGTCGTCCTTAAACGTTCCATTGTAAGAAAATACTACTTCTTTGTCCACATCTTTTGGACAATTATCGTCCAGTTGTCGTTTAAAACATTATTTAGGTTTGCGACGGCGTTCCTGGTTGTTGTTCTGTCATAGTCCCACCGTGTTGCCTGTGAGAAGACCCAGCTCCCATGCCGATAAGAGCAGGGGGTCTCACAAGCGAGCACTATCAGACATTGAGCAGTTGTCTTTCCACTGTGCCCACATTGTGCCGATAAGCGACCTGACAGTGGGGTGTGCCGGCCGGCCAACCACGCTTGTTTTCACACTGTGGCTCTTTTCTTTAGCGATGCAAGGTGGACTGTATATCCTGTGTAGGCCCGTTTGCATTTACACTATGCAATGTATAGGCGTGCACACTCCCTGTGTTAGTCACTTGCTGCCTGAGCTGACATTAGCTGTTGTTTGATCTTTTCTCACCAGTGGTGCAGCCTCGATGCTTTGCACCTTCCACCCAGCCCACTGACTGAGTGAGTGACAGACAAGGCTAGGCAGTTGTTCATGTAGAGATTAGGTGCTGAATGATGTTTCTCTGCAGCAGCGGCCGTGGTAGAGGAGGAAGCTGCAGAGTGACTTACAGGCATGTTAGCTATGCTCAATACAACCTTGTCTCCTCTTATTCCCTGTCTCCTTGTGGCTTTGTTTTATTTGTCTCTTGCTTAATTTCTATATTTATTTTCTCTCCTACTGGGCCACACGCGCACATACACACACACACTCTCATTTCCTCCTCTGTTGCACACAAATAATCGGTGTGCACTCTTGTGCTGCAGCTCAAATGTATTCGAACCAATGATTCATCCTTTATTTTTTTGATTACGTTTTTTCATTTGCAGCACTTAGCACCACCTGCAGTGCTAGATTAACTGTTTCACCGCCCCCTCTTCAGGAAACAAGTGCTGAGCTTTGTTACAGACCAGATTAATCTATTATCCAATTAGTTGCCATCTATTTTATAATTCAATTAATCAGTTGCTTTGTGCAACCTCGATGCTCACTCTTGCAGTCCCACACACACATATTATAGACTCCATTGTTGTCAAGGTTACAGTCTCCAAATAAGTTTCTCAACCTGGAAAACTCTGGTCGTAGCCAACGTTTGTCTCTCTTGATCCTCCACTGTGTAGTTTTCTCGAAACAGATATCAACTGGAGATAGAATTCAATGTTCTCATACTTCAAATATCATCCTCTCGGCTTAATGTTTTTTAGATTGCCTCAACAACCAAAGGTATAAAATAACATTGTCCAATTGTAAAAAGTGTCTGAGTTGCGTCTGTCGCTCAGTAAAAAACTCATTGCCTCTGAGTTCTGTGTGCGATCAGAATCCTGTTGGGATAGAGAGGGTTATTGTCCCCACATATTGGCAGCTTACGTAAAGCATTTGAGTCCTCAGGAGGTAAAAGGGGAGGAGTGGGGAGGGAGGGGTGGAGGTCTGTGATGAAGTGGAGTAGTTAGTGCTTCTGTGAATTGGGGGCCTGTCTCTGTGTGGGTGGATGAGGGGGGCGTGTCTTTAAAAGGGGATGGGTTGACTTGGCTTGTGTAAAACTATCCAAGCAGGGGGATGAGTGTGTGGTTAGAAGGTTGGCCACTGAGGAAAGTTGCGACACTTTCAGACAAACTCGCCACTTCATTCCACAAAGTCAACAACAAACAACGTTTATTTATTTTAGTCGTAGTGGAATTGTGAAGGTGTTTTTTTTACACAGATAGACAACACACAGCAAGGGGTCTTCCCCCCTCACCCCTGCCACCTCTGCTGCATCCTGTTTTCAGCCTGACCCTCACACTGCTGCCCACTGTTCATTTAAAGGTGCAGTGTGTCAGATTTTGTCCCACTTTTTTCACTTCTATCTATAGAAATTGAGCTATATTTATAACAATTATGTAGAAATTTTACACATGTGAAATCATGTATGACTTGCTTTTTACTTACCCTAAAATGAGCCCTTTAATGTATATTTACACCAGGAGCAGGTCCACCCTATGGGGGCCACCATGTTTTTTACAATGGACGTACTAAACATCTTTTGAGTTTAAATGACAAAAAAATATTATTATCATTATATTATATTATAATAATAATAACCGGTGAGGTGATTGAAAAATATGCAACTTCGCCAGTACATGTCACCAAGTCTTGCAGACTGTACCTTTAATATTCCTCTCCACTTTCCCTGCTTTAGCAATGGGGCTCACTAATCTTCTGTGTACACCAACCAACTGTTTCATCATCTGTGACCTAGCGTTCACTTAGCTCTGAGGCTATTTTTAAACAAAAAAATGTTTGTGTGTATTGCAGCCTGTATGTCTGCAGGCTTTGACCTCAGTCATCACCCCCACCCCGAGGTATGGACGCCTACATTGTTCTTACAAAGCGAAGGACGTAACCAGCACAGTCCCAAGGCTTTAATGGCCACTTTGAGTGGGGATGTGCTGCGCTGTAGATAAGCAAACTGAGAATGTCCTTGTTATCTCGATTTCTGGACAAAAGACATGTACGTATGTAACTTGAGGGATTTAGCAACAGCGCCACCTTTCAGTTGTTCTGAGCTCGTCCTTTTCACTCAGTGCATGTAAAAGACTCACTTTCTTGTCATTTGCACCTATAGATATTTCGATGATTAACTATTCATCTACATCTTGAACATAATCGTACACGTTTTCTCAGCTTCAATGCATCTCTTCAATTTTCTCTTCTATTTCTTTAAGTTGCCTGTTTTTTATAACATTAAGCTATAATTTAATTAATGAAAGGATCAAATTGAACTGAAATTTTACCTCTAACAGCATTGTTAATTAATTACTACGTCTGCTACTTTGGCTCTACCACAGCCACCACACCTTTATGTTCCACCTATAAATCCTCATCCATGCTTCTGTTATAGGAGCTACTTGTCAATACATACACTGTGTTTTAGCTGTTTATCTTGTTCATTCCTCTGTACACATTAAGGGAGGGAAAGAATCGGCATTACAGGGAACGTTTCACTTTTCTTTCTTTCCATTCCTGTTTTGTTTACCCACTGTCTCACTCTATCTTTCGAGTTGTTCAGTTTTTGGAAGTTGGCTGTCTAATTTCTGTCCTTGTATGTAAATAAATGTAGGCCGTGTTTGCCCGTGGCCTTAATATATTTTGCACACAGAAACGCACCCCCTGTCAAACAGTTCAAACCCGCAGTCAGTTCATGGAGGCAGCACACAAATTCCTTGAAAGAGGGGACTAGTAGAACTATGGTCAGGGATCCAAAAGCTAAACTAGGCTCCTGTGGTCTTCGTGGAGTGAAGATACCAGGCTCCCTGGTGCTAATAATATGCTAATCTCCCCCCGAGTGGCCAATGCGGTAATCAAGCGGTGTCTCTGGGTGCTCTTTGGACTCTCCGCCTCCCCCACCCCCTCCTGTAACCCATAACCTGCTGAAGGAACCTCCCATAGGGCAGCTGAAATCTAAATAGTTTTGACCTACTTCTGCTCAGTGGCAGATGAATGGATGGTGCTGAGAAGAAGAAAGGCCTCACATGCCACAACTGAAGTTTTCAACACCCTCTCTCAGACTTTGTCTTTACATATTTACTATATTTAGTTTCGTTTTTGAATTATTTTTTACAATGTTTACACACATGATTGGTGGTGCGTTGTGGGGAACAGTGTAGCCTCAGCCTAGATGCTCCACACAACCAAAAATCAGGTTTATTAATTAAAGTGTAATAGAATAGTTTACATAGTTTTTAGTATTGATTTGTAAAAAAAGTTTTAGAAATCAACTGATCACTTGAATAGTATCTGTCAATCAAATTACTCAGGTGTCCATAAAACCATGACACCAAAGTAACGATCTGTTGTTAGGCTCTTACCGGTATATACTTTCCCCTCACCTCTTCATCTCCCTGGAGGCTCTTTCTTCCTCTCTGCCCACCCCCTCACCTCCTCACCAGCTCATCACTCACGCCTCCTGTGGGGTTTCATGTGCTCAATGAGTTTGCGTGGTAATTACAAGGAAACGAGCGTGAAACTGAACCTTTGACGTGGCCGCTGGTTCTGCTGCGGAAACACACGGCAGGAAAAGCCATGTGTCATGCTGCAGCGAGAAGTGTGATAGCAACCGGCGAGAATTAGGGGGTAAAAGGTTGTTATGGTCTGCCTCGGGCCACTATAGGGCAAAGCCCTGAGCATGTGCAACCAGCTATGGTGTTGGATCAGGTCAGCTCGTGGGCTCCCAGAGTTGCCCAGAAAAAGAAAAGGGACTTTTTCTCTCTGTCCACCACGCTCTCTATACTCTGGGATTTATGAGGGGAAACGGCTCCACTGGCAAACGCACTGACCAGTTTACAAAGAGGTGCTTTCATAGATGGATATTGACATGTTACATTTTGCAGTTACAAAGAGCGCCATTGAGAAGTGAGCGTTTGCTACTCGAAAACAGGGAATGATGACTCCTCCAACTCTCCCTCTTTCATGAAGATGTCGATGGACTCTGTCATCTGACCTCCATGATTCCAACCTCGCCGGCACTCGGCTCCGAGTCTCGACCTCAGCCAAAGAGAGGGGCTTTTCTGTGGAGGTGTGTCGCCAGGAGGAGTTTTTTTCTTGTGCTGTTGCCCACAGAGTAAAATGAAGCAGGAGGCATGGGAGGAGGATGCGAGAGTGTTTAGTTATGAGGTAATCTGACAAAGGGAGTTTGTGCCACAGATTTCTAGGAAAAGAGTCTTGGCTGCTTCACTATGCACACACATGCTATAAATCAACTCCCAGTTCCCTTGTGCCCTCTCGCTCTGTGTGTGTGTGTGTGCGTGCGTGCGTGTGCGACAGCCCCGCCCGTGTTGCCCCCCCCCTCTCTGAGTGCTTATGGTCATGTCAGTGTACGTTTACATTTGTGTGGAATATCGTAGCAAAGCGCTACATTTTGAAAGGCGCAAGCTGTGTGTGTGTGTGTGTGTGTGTGTGTGTGTGTGTGTGTGTGTGTGTGTGTGTGTGTGTGTGTGTGTGTGTGTGTGTGTGTGTGTGTGTGTGTGGGGTTTCCTTTCCTTTCCTCTTCCCGGCATACATCCTTTGGCATGGAACACTCTGTACTTGTAGCTTATCACCATTAGACTGGGAGCTAATGATAAATAGCAGTTTTCACTGTGTATCGTTGTGAAAAGAACATGTGTGGGTGCCACCATTCTTGGTGAATGGCCGTTGGGAGGCCTTAAAACTTTATGAAGCTGTCCCCACCTTTGAACACACATTCCTGTGTTCAGGTCAATACCCCCCCCCCCCCCCCTGTGTTCAGGTCAATCCCCCCCCCCCCCCACACACACACACACACCCTTTGCTTCACTCTGGCTGATTGTCCTATATGTTACAGTGCAAAGCTAAGAGCCTTTCGTACAGGCCGAGCTGAACCAACGTGTTTGCAATAGAGGCATGAAGTTACGCAACCAAACGTTTCTAGGAATCATAACTGCAGGTTTCCCTGTCTCAACTCTGCCCTGTCTCTGTCGTCTCTCCCCTTCTCCCCTGAATGTGACACAGGAACCCCTCCAAGGCTTTCTACCAGGCCTTCCAGTCTGGCAGCAGATTAAGAGACTCAAAGGCTCACAGTGATAGGTACCGTACTGAACTGGAATGGACTGAATGGGCCTGCAAGAGTGTAATAACGTGTGCTGTGTTCAGTAGCTGTGAGCTTTGCTCTCTACATGTGCATGGATTGAGAATGGAAACAAAGCCTGGCAGCAAGCACAGGATTGGTCAATAGACTGCTCAGCCATTTCTCTCTCTCTCTCTCTCTCTCTCTCTCTCTCGCTCTCGCTCTCGCTCTCGCTCTCCCCCTCCCTCTATAACAATATATTTTGCTTGTCCTGCTAAAAATCCCCGTTTGTTTATAGCCTTGGTCTTATTTCCATTTGTTTGGACATATCTCCTAACGTCTTATACTTAAGTGTAATTGCTGAGATCTCAGGCCACAGAGACAAACAATCAAATGGAGAAAGTTAAACAGATTGTCAACGGGCTCAATCCAATAACAGCCTGCAGCTAACTGTTATCTTGCAGCAAGCTCAGCAGGGTGCCAAGGTCATCCCAAAATCCCTTTCTACACCAGCGTCTTTTCACTCTTCATTAAGGATCAAGTCTTTAAATTTAGAGAATTTCAAAAGAAAACAATGATTCCAGTATATTGACCATTTTAAACTACTTCATTTGACCAGCTGTTCAAAACCTTAAGAAATCAGTGATATAAAACTGAGCTCAGACAGACGTATCCAATAATATTGGACTCTTGTTGAGATACATTGGTCTTGAAATTTGTCTTTGCTAATGGATTTATTTTGGCTAAACGAATGAAAATGTATGTATGTTAAGAAAATGTAAATAGGTCTATATCAAAGATATGTCTGCAAACTTTCCCACAGTGGTTACAATCAAAATGAAAGCATATATACAACATGATCACAGCGGAAGCAGGAAGTAGCATTGGAAGGAGTTTGGGTTATTTATTTGCATACATTTTGGCTGCAAGTTAGAATTTGGTAAAATACACCAGATATAAAATGTCTGGCTGTGTGATGACCTATGTTGCCTTTGTCATAGCTCACTTTTGAAATACAAAAGGTTGGAACATCCACAACTTGTTTGGTTCAAGCTGATCATAGCGCGTGAAGAGTGCGTGCCACGCGCTGTTAGTGTCAGATGACTTTTATTCACGTGCACATCAGTCATATTATGAAATTATGACACTGATACAAGACATGTTGACACGCACAGAAACACACTGACCATCATTATTTAATCATAGGCAGCACATTTTCATTGTACCTTTTTATGACAAATGAAAAAGGAAGCACAAGAAAATATAGCTGAGGCACAGGAAATGAAACTGCTTTTAGAGAAATGCACCGCTGACACCCCAGCACCATCTACCAAGAAGCACACAAACACACTTTCTTACTTATAAGCACAACATAAGTCCTACGTTGTCTGCTCTGGGTGCTAACAGCTAAATAATGTTATGATGTCGTTATCAAAACTGCCCATGTCCCTTTATTTCAACATTAATGTTTTTGTAGCTCCACTTTTCTGTAAGAGTGAGTCGGCACCAACGCTGCCGATTCAAGCCCCATGCTTCTCTTTTTTTTTGCTTGTGTTGCTGGTGTTGATTCTCTGTTCTGCCAAAGGCTGAATTAGTTTCCATGGGAGCAAAGATTAATACGGCTTCATTTGAAATTCAATTGGGCAGATCGTAGTAATAGCCTCACAAATTGGCCACAAGTTATTTTGAGTTTGATTAATTCAACTTTATTTGAGATCATGTATGAGGCAAACTGACTGTGACTGAAAACTTGAATTATTAAGTAAAAATGGGCTTTGAACATGTTTTAACACATTGTTCGTGAGAAACTGTAATTCCGTTTAGATATAGTGATTGGTTGGCATCAATGCTGCCTGAACCCACCCAGCTACTTATGCAGATGCACTCACAGCACGTAGCTTTAATGAGTCTCAACAAGTTGGAGAGACATACACAGAGGCAGAAATGATAGCCAGGAGAAGGTGGGTTAACATGTCATAGATGTAGTTATTGACAATCAGCCATGTAACGTAATCTCCCCTGCTGTGTTTGGAAAATGACGTTTCCAGGAAAGAATGAATGTCAAGAAAAGTAGCGTTTCATCTTCTCATATCTGCCAAAAGGAAATGTTTGTCTCATCTAAGCTCTACTATGTTATCGGACTCCAGAGTAAATTGATTGTTGTATGAATGTTAAGCCTCGCTAACAGCCCTGAAATGGAACTGTGTCATATGTGTTGCAGAGAACTGTGTTGTCAAAATAAGAACCTCCCACCACCAGGGAATCCTTGTGGCTCACTTCACATGTGTTCCTGGAAGAGGAGCTTTCCTTGTGTTCTGTATCACTCCATTTTTTTTCTTTTCCTATCAACAGTCTCAACTTTTTGTTTTTCCTTGATAGGAAAATCATATTGTATTTGAAATGAAGAGTTCAGCCGAACAATGTTTTTTTAAGCTTAACAACACATGTGCTAATATCTCAGGGCCCAAGCACAGACAGTGAACACTTTTTTTCGACAGAACAATGTTGGTTTTGGTTATGTTTGTTTTTTTTGTAAAACAGCAGGTCTTATATTGCATCAACTATACGCATAATATATTGGCACATTGGTAAATTCCATTTACCAAAGGAAATTTCACCTTTCCAAAATGTCAGGCGTCTTGTCAGAAGTGTGGTGGTTATGCACCTGTTGTCCTTGGGCATATGATCAGAGTTTTCTTTGTTAATCCCCTAACTTGTCTCATCATGTCCCCGGGTGAATTAAACACACTAAGCTTTGCTCCTCCTGTTCAGCCAAAGTAAACCTGCTGCTCTCCATCATGTCGGTGGTTCCTCCAGAGTCGAGGAATGACAACAATTCAGATGAGTTAGTCACCATTGCCCACAAACCTTTCAGCGCGTAATGGACCTTTTATTGACATTCCTACTTTTACAGCACCAACACTGTACGAGGTGAAATAGTCCCGACTCTAACCGGAGCTTATAAACGCCTGTGCTGTTCATGTACATGGTGAGTTTACATAGGCATTGGTTGCATAATCAGTGGCAGAGTAGGTTCAAACCCTCATTAGCATTCTTTTTTATCTCAGCCCAGCCCCGAGGCCTGCAGGTCTTGACCTAACTTGCATCACTCAAGCTCGACTGTTTTCTTTTCAACGCAGGTAATCCACAGGAGGCGTCTTCACCAACGGCTTTTGCATTGAAGTGCAACGCTTCTTTCTACATAACAGCTTTGGACTCGAGATCCAGAGGCTTAAACCAGATCATGTGCACCCGGAGCACAGGCACACTCACTCTATTGAGCTCCAAAACACTACTCACTCATGCTGCGGTTTCCAAAATCTCTCCCCAGTGCCAGTTGTTACTGGAAGTCGTGCTTGGGATTCCAGATGGTGTCCTAATATGGCTTTGACTTGATTGTTGTTCCTGCTCGCTTCTGGGTGACTAGTGTATTTACAGCTGAGGTAAAGGAGTAGTTGTATGAAAACACCTTGACTTAACAAAGTCGTCTTTAACCACTTTGACTCCAGGACTGTGCTTTAACATCCGTGTCTTGGCGCCTGACTCTGTTAACTCTCCCAGAGGAGCATTATTGTGTTATTGATGTTTTCCATTCTCCATAGTTACTAATATATCTGTGGCCAGTCACATGTTCAACGCTGACGGTACACTTGGGGCGTTTTTAGTTTTTCTTGTTTTATCCACTTGTTTCTTGCGACCACACCGTCGCCTCCCCTCAATGGAAACGCTCCAGAGAAAATGTCACGGTGATGAAGCAATTCAGTCTCTATGTCTCGTCAGTGGGACTGTTCAGTTCAACTAAGTCTCTTATTAAGCACCAAGGAGTTGTTTTGATACATTCTGCTTAACAACATCCTGTTTTTGGCTTGATAAACTACATTTTCCAATAGAAAACGTTACTGCTGCACATGCTCAAATTGACGCAGACTATACTGACAACTTTCAGCTATTTGCACATTGTAAATATGCATTAGTTTCCATTTATGGAATTCAAAGTTTCTCTGTCTCCCCCTGGTGGCTGGCCTCAGAAAAGGTCAATAAACCCTGCCTCTTCTATATTAATAGAAGGAGATCGAGTCAGATTGAGAAGTCAAATGTCATATACATTTTTGTGCTCCCTTGATAGTGGTTTTGTTTAATGATTGGAAGCTATAAAAATCGCTATGATTGACTTATGACCTCAATGGTGCGGTTCCATCTCCCGATTGCCCCAGCACAGACAGACTCTTGATTAAGATGGCGACATTTATACTTGGGTGTATTTTGGCTTAGTTAAAGTCTGGATTGTGGGAGGAGATGTTTACACATAGTTTTCATACAGATTGTGGCTGTGATTGACAGTCCTTCAAAACCTCTGATAATTAAAAGTGATGGTGCCAAAAAATGTGAATTGTGTTTTTGAAAACAAGTTAAAATTGTGAGGATTGATTACAAAGCTCCTGCTGCTGCTGCCCTACTTTGACGTCAGTGGAATAGTTGTGTGAACATCTGTCTTATTGTCAGAGCAGCTGAATACCGGTGGATGCGTAACTGCGACTACAGGTCTGTACTGAATGTGTACATGCACATGCATGAACTCTTGCACACAATGCTGATGTTTAGCTGATAGACGCATGTTTTTGTCTGGTGAAGCTACAAGGGTGTAGTCTACAGACTCCATGCAGTGTCTGCCTTTTACAGAGTGAGAGATTCCTCTGGACACAGGCATGTTGAAAAACTCCTATTAGGGAGGGGGGCGGTGGGAGGGTCTGTTTGGGACGCCTCGACTAAATTAAACACACATTAAGTCCCGGGTGAAGTCGAGGTGGATGCTGGGTGTTTTTCTTCTTTTGGTTATGTAACCACATGTGGGGGGTTCATATAATGTGGTCTCTGAGGGATTGAAACACAATCTAACGACTGAGCTCCTACGGCTCCAATCTACATTCTTGTTAGTACCCTCTCTCTCTCTGAGATGTGTGTTTGGGGGGGGGGGGGGGGTTCTGTCTAGTCGG
>JAFBJT010110155.1:15240-38684 GCA_016785325.1 Chascanopsetta lugubris | reverse complement strand
AGTGTCTTTTTTGTCCCCCCTCTCTGTGTGAATGTGTGTTTGGGGGGGGGGGGGTGGTTCTGTCTAGTCGGAGTGTGACACTCTCATCTTCAGCACACATCTGCCTTGTCTGCATGGCAATGATGCACTTGTACGTAGCATGCGTTAGCACGCTGTCATATCAGGGCCAGATCAAAGTAAGATGTGTAGGCTGCGGATGTGAGTGGCGGTGTGCCTTAGCAGCCGAGGTATGGGGAACATTCCTTCCCCTGGTACTGCCTGATATAAATCAACTGAGAGCTTCCGGCTGGCCCCACGCTCTAATTGGATGGTGTTGAGGAAAAGAACATTTTGTCCTCAGGGCATCGATAGTCAACCTGTTCTCCACCTTTCGACCGCATGGTGGAATTGATTCGTAAAAGCTGGTGATAGTTTTTTGGGTGGCTTTTGTTTATTTCACTGTTGGTGTTTAGAGTGAGATGAATTACATTCAAAATATTGTGTATCCTGTAGATTGAACCTAGGAAGAAGAACCTATAGTTGGCTTCAGTTATCAAGGGTATTTTGTTTGTCTGTTCTTGGTCCATGTGTTGAAAGTATGGTGGCCTCCAAGGAGAAGACCTGCTCCTGCTGTAAGCATGTAGTTGTCATTCTAGAGTAATGAAAGCAACAGTTCACACATATAGGTGATGATCCGCTCATACAAAACATCAGTATGACTTTTCTTTTCCAGTTCTGCAAATACAATGCACATGATTCCACCTGTACCTGAAAGACTGAGGAACTGAGCTGATGAATGTCATGATGTGTGCTCTGACAAAATGCCTCGATTGATGCTCTTCTAACTGGTTCTCCTGATCTGTCATGTTTCCTTGTGATATTGCTTTAGTAGCTCCGCCCCCACACACTGTAGGATCACCAAATTCACCACACATTTTATGAGTCTCCTCATAATGTTACCACAACACCCACTTTGTAAAAATATACCATGCTTCAATTTTGATTCATTTTTTTTGATAATCATAGAATATTTGTGATAAATATTAATCAATAGCGCTGCCCCCTTGAACCCTACAGCCACCAAATTCACCAGATATATAGATCGTTCCTAATGGTGCCACCGGTGCCTTCACTTTGAAAAAATAAACCATGCTTTAATTTTGAGGATTATTTATTTTACAATATTAATTCTGAATATTACTTTGTAGCTCCGCCCCCAAGTCTCCCAGGGTCACCGAATTAACCAGATATATGAAGACTCACCTCATCATGTTACTACAACACTCAATTTGTCAATTGAAACCATTTTCTAATTTTGAGGAATTTTTTGTAATAATTATTCATCATTAATTGCATTTATTAATCAATATCCCTGCCACCATGCACCCTAGGCTCACCAAATTAACCAGACTCCTCGTGATGTTACTTGAGCATTTCATTTGCAAAACTATTCCCTGCTTTTATTTTGTGGAATTATTAATATTTCAGGATATAGATTACAGATATTGATCAGTAGCTCCGCCCCCTTGCACCTTATGGTCACCCAATTCACCAGACACATTGAGAGCCTCCTTATGGTGTCATTACAACCCTCACTTTGCAAAATTAAACTGTACCCTAGTTTTGAGGATTTTTTAATTTTACATTGTTGAATATGGATCAATAGCTCCGCCCCCTTGCATCCTGAGGTCACCAAATTAACAAGACACACTCACATCACTGTCCCCACGATGTTACTGCAGCATTCATTTAGCAAAATCAAACCATATTTAAATTTTTATTTTTTTATTGATACAGTAAAACAACTTTCTTGCCATCGTTAGTATTAAACATCGCTCCGTTGCTGATGAATAGAACAGATGTGAGTATCTCTATATCTTTGCCCTAGTTACAGGCGGAGGGTGCAGTTGTTTCTAGTCTTCGGTCAGCAGGAGGCGGGCGGGGCCACGGAACATGTCAGTCTCCCCGCCTCCTCCCGTCGGGCTTCGCGGCTCCTCCGCCCGTCGGTTCGTGTTTCACTTTTCTATAATCGGTCTGTGTAGCTCCGTTAATGCGGCTCCGGTTCTCTGCTCCGACCCTTTTCTCCCTCCCGCCGCCTTCCGTGTAGGCCGGCCCGCGCCGCGCCGCGCCATGCCGTGCACCTTCTCCTACAGACCTCCGTGCTGCCCCAGGGGGCCGGAAGGGCGCGCGACCCCGCTGCTCACGTACTGCCGCCGCAGGTAAAGGCAAGAGCGCGCCGCCGCTGCCTCGCTCCGCGTGCACGACTCCCACTAAAGCAATGAGGAGTTGTGGTGGATAGGAGAAAGTGTGTGTGTGTGTGTGTGTGTGTATGTGTGTATGTGTGTTTGTGTGTGTGTGTGTGTGTGTGTGTAGAACCCTGGTTCACCATCAGGGTGTACGTGCTGTAGCACGGAGCTGAGCTGTGACCTCCAGTGAACTCAGGCGGCCTGACCCAGATCTGGACTTATAATATGTACGTTGTGACAGGACCTCTGGCATCTGTCCCACATTCCTGAGACGAGCAGAGGGCACTTGTCTCTTCATTGTCATGTGTTCTGCCTCCTCCGTCTGTTGTGAACATGAGTAGAAAGCTTTAAAAAAAAAAAATAAATAAATAAAGTGTTCCATGGCAGATTTCTCCTCTGATGATTAGAACTGTTTGTTCTGACTGCTTTTCTTGTGTCTCCTTCTCTCACAGTGCCTCTGGAACCAATGTCGTTGCCATTGATAATAAAATAGAACAGGCCATGGTGAGTCATCCAATATGCTTCTTTGCACACATTTTTCTTTTTATGTTTACAATACATGGAATTAGCGTCCACTTGAATGGAAAGAAAGCAACATATTTATACTGACATTCAATATTATAGTTTGTAGAATATATATGTATGTGTGTATATATATATGCACACATTTATACATATATACATATATATATATATACACATTTATACATATGTGTATATATACACACATTTATACATATATATGTACATATATATATATATATATATATATATATATATATATATATATTCCAATTCATCTGATTTCTCATCCAAATTGATCAAGATAATCCTCATTTAGATGGATACTCATAATTCAATATATAATGTCAGGTCAGTAGGGGGAGTTGCATTTTGCTAAACTTTATCTCTGGAAATAAAGACATTTTAATGTATTCAGATCTGAATCTACACTCCTTTTTTTTTTCTACCTAAAAAGTCATTCCAGTTCAATCTTGAGTGTTTTTCTTCTTTTTTTCTCACTGTCATGTCTGTCATAACTTCTTTTCATGCTCCAGGAGCCTGAAGGTCTTTAACTGTCAGTTGTCTTCTCTCTCTCTCTCTCTCTCTCTCTCACTCTCACTCTCACTCTCACTCTCACTCTCACTCTCTCTCTCACACACACACACACAAAGGCAGCTGAACTCTGTAGTTTCCCTCTCACATGATAGAACATGATGGATCAGCCTCTGGGTGACTGCTCGTCTTCTGGTTACATGCAAATGAAGTAATTATGTGCTATTGTTCTCTCTCTCGCTCTCCCTCCTTCCCTCTCTCTCTCTCTCTCCCTCCCTCCAGGACCTGGTGAAAAGCCATCTGATGTATGCAGTGCGTGAAGAGGTGGAGGTGTTAAAGGAGCAGATCAAGGAGCTGTTTGAGAGGAACTCTATGCTGGAGAGGGAGAACGCCGTGTTGAAATCTCTGGCCAACAGCGAGCAGCTGTCCCAGCTGCCGTCCCAGACACCCGCCAGCTCCGCTGCCACGCCCCCCCAGCAAGGACTCAGCCACCCCCAGCCACAAACCCAGCCGCCGCTTCAAGTTCAAGTCCCGCAGCAGCAGCAGCCGCAACAGCAGCAGCAGCAGCAGCAGTCACACCCCCAGCTACAGCACCACCCTAAACCCCAGCAGCTCCAGACTCAGCCTCATCTCGATGCTGGTCAGCAACAGCAACAACAACAACAACTGCAACCCAATGTCACCTCCGCTTGAAGTGCATTTGCCCTGCTTTGCATGGGGCAGGAGAAAAAACAGCATCTTCTCTACAGCTTATTAGTGTATGTGAAAATAAACGGAAGAAAAAAACTTTGTCTTCTTAGCCACCAGCTTGACCACAAAGTACAATGCTTGTGTGTATATGCGTGAGGATATGTGTGTGTGTGCGTGTGCGAGTGTGAGTGTGAGTACGAGGGTGAGTTAGCAAGCAAGTGTGAATTCGGTGTTGGAATGTGTATGCATCTGTACTGTGGGCCTTTCCAGTGTTAATGCAATCATCGAGTGACAGACGGTGAGAGAGAGAGAGAGAGAGGGAGAGAGAGTGACTTGGACAGAGAAAGTGTGTGGAGGAAGTGTCGGGTCGGGGTCGGTTTGTCGTCGACCCTATTCCAAGCACGAGGAGACGACGCCCCGTCATGGCCGCCGGATGAGACGACCTCTGGCCTGACCTAAAAACCGCTCTACGGTGGTGGAGGGGGGGGGGTGCACCTCACATAAGGGACAAATGGGAGTGATTGTCAAAAAAAAAAAAGTGATTATTTTTTTAAAACAAGACAATAGGGTGGGTAAAGAGTTATTTTTAGCCTTGCTGTTTCATGTTGTAAAGTAAGAAGTGGGAGAGAGTTATCTTTTTTTTTCTCTTTATTTTTGAGCGTCACACCGCTGCCGTTACTTTCACATCAACTCTTGCATCGCTCTTCTGAATCCTACTGTTAAAAGTGTTTTATTTATTACGGGGCTGCTACTTACCTTCACGAATAGTTCAAGCCCTTCAAGTTTGCTCCTCTCATCTTTGACAGTGTTCAGCAGATTGGAATTTTTTTGTCCAGCAGGGGGCGATGCTTCATATTGCATGGGAAATGTCAGCAGAATCAGCTCTGACTCACTCGTGTGCAACACTAACACAGATGTATTGGGTCGAGACCCTGCGATGGCATTTTTTTGCAAAATATAAAGTGTCGACAAGCCCTGACAGCAAATCCTAAAGTTAGCCTGCACATGACATCTGAAAATGAAATTCTTTCTGTAGTTGAGCGAACAGTGAATTAGTATTGGCGTACCCCCCCCCTCCTCACCTTTAGTTCTCCTCTATTATGTTTTCCTGGGGGGGGCGGGGCGGGGGGCTGGGGGAAAAGCTGTGAAATCATTCATCCTACTTTGTAACCAAAGATGCAAAAGCTGTGTAAATGGATTTTTCTTTTTTTGAATGCACACATGTATTTTTGTTTTATTTCCTCTTTCACATTTTTTTTGTTGCTGTTCAGCATGTTCTGCATGATCTGTAATCTTCAAACCACTTTCTTACCTCATTTTTATTCAGCACTCTTATTGTAAGATAGTCTGTGAACAGTGTAAATGGGGGGTAAAAGAATAATAAAACAGAAAAAACGGATGTGGCGCAGAAAGAAAAAATAACCTAGTGTTATGCACACTAGTCACGCAAAAATGAAGTGAGCCATGTTTTGTTCATTTAAATGGTGTTTGAATTTCATATGCCAATAGTTTTGTTACATTGCAAATTTTAATGTATTTAAAATAAAAGCAATATTCAGATTCCCAATTATGTCCGTGTTAAATGCAGTTTTATCTAAAAGGTACAATGTGCAGGATTTGGTGACATTGTAGCTGAATACCCATCATCTCCCTTTGAAGCATTTAGAAGAACTTATGGCAGCCTTCGGTTTTTGGTTTGTCCACTCTGGGCCACTGTACAACATATCAGCCTCCACTGACAGAGCTCAGTCCTAAATACACGAGGTTCATTCTACAGTACAATTATTAAACAGTAAAAAGGAGTTGAAAAAGTAATACCATTTTTCACCAATTCAAATTCTTTATCTAAAACAGCACTTGATCACTGGCTGTTCCTAAATGCAACGCACAGCCCTGCATATGACGTGTGTCAGTGGGTTTTAGTGCATGTGTGAAATACTACTCACCTACATGTGAACACCTGACATCCACACACCAGTTTATATTTAACAGGCAGCTGCGACTGTTGAACGAGTCTGATCCGTGTTCGTCGGCGTTGCTGACGTCTGACAAGAATCGAATGCAGATCACACGTTTAAAGAGAGACTCGTTTATTTGAACAAACATTACAAAACAACTGTCAAAAAAGTCATCAGGAACGCGCGTGTGCCACCCTCACATATCTCGTGTTTCAGTCTTGGTAATCCTGTCAGCTCAAAGTCCACGAAGGGTGGGAGGGGGGGAAGGGTAAAATCTCAATCCTCTGAATGCAGGACATCCACAATACAAACAGCTGGATACAATGATATGGACAATGAAGGAGAGCTTGCTTTAAACCTTCCTATGAGCAGGTGTGCACATTCCACCCATGTGTCCCATGGTCGCTCCCTCGCCTCTGCAGAGTCCACTCTGCCGCCGCTCATCAGAGAGGTGTGGTTCGCGGTGTGGGTCTGACCGGGACATAGAAGCTTTAAAGGAGAGTTTGCCGTGGCGTTGTCGCCGCGTTGCTCGCTAACCAACGGTGACGAATCGGCTGCCTTTACTGCTCTGTGCCATGGTGGTGCGCCGATCCTTCAGGATGCGGAACCGCTCGTTCAGTGTCATCGATGTTTGCTGTGAAAGGAAACGTGGAGGAGTGAATGAACTAGAACACGTTAGTGAGCGATACACTTACCACAAGGTAGGTTTAAGAATACGTCGCCAGACTAAAAGTTTGTATCGTCTCCATTTACTGTGGGTCTTTATCAATAACACAAATATGAGCAGTGCACTCAAGTCAACACACTAGTCTATCGGACATGATGTAGATGATGTGGCCTTTCAGACCTGTTCTCATAATTACAAGTAAAGTATAAGTAGTTCCAGGAATGTGGTATTCTTTCAATTCCACTGTCCTTGAATTAGATCTTCAACGTCTTATACAATCATCTTTAAAACTTGTTACAACCTGCACATGTCCTACCTAAGCCTGTGTAGTGAATCCTAGACTCACCGGTTTGCTGACAGTGTTGATGTCAAACTGTAGAGGAACTCCTTTTGGTATTTTCTTCTCCACCGTTTCCACCTTGACCGGGGCAGGGGTGACCGCCTGCGGGTGCAGGGTCCAAGCAGTGGGAGGCCTGGGAGGAAGTAACATAAAAGAAAGCACATAAAAGCATTTACAGTCACCACTGGATGGAAGTGAAGATATGCCACGTCATCCTCCATCTTGAGCCAAGAGCACTAACTGCTGCACAGTCAGAGATTAGAGGACTGAACTTTGTGTAACACCAGTGTGTTTACAATCTGCAGTGTCAGTGTGGATCTTAACTCTGGCTGAGTCCTGGCGGTGGGGTTGTCGATTGAAACAGTCAAGATGCCGCTGTTGGCTGTGGACGCGCGCCATCTGGTGGACAAACAGGGGTAGTGTCAATATCGTAAACAGACTCAAGACACCAAATAGCAAGTAAGGTTTCCTCCCAAACACTACCACCACTCCCCAGTAATTCACATCCCCAGTGTCATTTCCTCACCACACACACACACATCAGTGCTAAAACCAAAACAAATACTCACTGCCGAGTTCTGACTGGAGGAGATCGGGGGTTTGGCTTTTGCACTTGGGCTTGTACCTGCACATGAAAAAAGTAATCTTAAACTACACAGATAAACAGGAAGTTTATCAACCAGGAACATTCACAACATTTTAGAAAAAATACATTTAAAAGTGGCACGTGACATCATGTACCTTAAGTCCTCTGCGAAGGAGAAAAGTGGCCTGACGAGCTTCCCTTCGAGTCTGCTGGACCGGCGGCAGGGGTCTGAATGAGAGGACAACAGACAAGAAGCATTCAGAGGAGGTTTATTCAAGTAGTATGATCAACATTTGGTTTATGTGTTCATGGGAGTGTTGTATCAAAAGGCCTATGGTAATGACACACATAACATTCCTGGAACCCACTCAGTTCACATTTCCACCACGACTAGCAAAGTGACATTGTCTGCAGCACAGTGAGATCTCATATTAATAAAAGAAACATGTGAAGACAATGCAAACCACAAAGTTAAGATAGCATATTAAAAACCCACACTGTCAATGAATAATTGTTTGAGGTTAAAATGCCCCCCCACCCAAAAAAATCTCTCTGTATTATACATTAGAGCAGGTGCACCAAAGTATCACTGCTAAGTTGTTATAAAGAGGTTCTCACCGTCGTCGCAGCTGAAATGGCCGCCTAACTGATGGTGTGCTCTGTGCTCTCTGTGGGTCAGGCTGCCTGTAAAGTCGCCTCTGAACCTCTGGCTTCCTGAACGTGGCCTCAGTGCGTTGAATAAATGGCCTGGTTTTCTGTCTTGTTTTCTGAAAAGAGGAACAGAGGACGTTTCACAGCTGGAGATAAACAGATCGAATCATTTTATAACAGGGGAAAGGACATGAACGTTTCTAGTTTTCATTCAAATTAAATATTTTCTCTATTTGATCCTTAGACCATTTTAGCAGCATTGGGTCTTCAGTCAAACACTGGCAGTTTGAGAGAGATGGGGAAAAAATAAGCAAAGGCACAATCGGTAGCAACAGACAGTCGCTGCTTCCGTCTTGTTGCCAGACAACAGGAGGTGGCCTCATCCTCTGGGCACGATAAGGGTGAAACAGAGGAAGGTCATTACATCTGTTTTGTCCTGGTTGTAGTGACTCCAAACCGTTACCAAGTCTTTGAAAAGGATTTGTGCTATTTTTGTTTGAACTGGCCAAAGTTAGAAACAAGACATTCTGCAGTAAATTGTGTTAAAGTTTGAAGTTTTTAATATGACCACTCACAAGTTCACATCTTTATCCGTTTTGTTTGTTGTATGTACTTTTAAAAGGTTTGTACCAGGTGTTTGACATTCTTTCTGCTTTGCTGTTCTGTTGACTGGAAAGTAAATCTGGCCTCCATGTGAGAAGATTCTCAGATATTCAGGTCATTGAAATCAGAAGAAGCACGGATGGGGAAAGTTTCCCAAGCTAACGCTATAACAGTTACAGCTGTGCACATGTGCTACTTCTAAAATCACAGATGTGGAGTTTACTTTCTTTACATCTGATTCAGTGTGGTGTTATTCTTTTAAATCATGAGAGGCAAATAGAAAGTAAAACTCAGAATGGAACCTTGACTCAAATACATGAGTAGGTTAAATTAAAAATAGATCTTGACTATGGTGCTGGCTATAAATAATGTATCACTGTGACTCACTGGGCAATGTATCAATGAACTGAGTTCCTGAGAAACTGGGTCACACTGTGGAATAGCCTGAATCTTGCACCCTGCAGTGATTCCTCCATGTTTACCTGGCTGATGGCTGTTCTGTTCAGTGTGCCCAGACGCTTCAGCAGGACAGCGGGCCTCCGAGCTGCCAGTCCTGTGATGACCCCTTGACCTCGCCGGAGCCCTTGCAGGGGAGGGATCCTCCGGTTTCTTAATTTAGGTCCCCCTCCTCCTCCTCCTCTGGGTAAGCCACCACCTGGTAGGGTCAATATTAAGTCTATTATAGCAGAGCAGGGTGACTGTTACCAAAAGAGGTGATGACACCTGGCTGGCATTCACACAAGCACCGACCTACCTCTGTTCACGGGTCCAGCAGGCACAGCAGCCCGCGGGGACACATGTTGTAAACGGCCTTTCTTCTTCACTGGTCTCCGGTTCAATGTGGCCTGTTTCTTCTGCTGCTGTTCCCTCTTGTTCAGGCGAATGATGTCATCTGTCAAAATAACACCAGTGTAAACATGGGCGACCATGTAGCTCCTGTGCTACGTAGGTACACAGACACTCCTACGGCGGTAGCTAACGTTAGCTAGCACTCTATTTTGATAACGCGGACGTAGGCTGCCAAGGACCTTACCGAGTGACATGTCGACTTTATCGGGCACCGCCGCTTTCTTCCCTTGCCCCGGTGCGAAGCCGCCATTGTTCATATCTAAAAACAAGGATAGACAACCCGGGGAGAAGAGTATAATATGTAAAACACAGCGGCACAAACAAAACCGTACGCGTCGTCCCTTGTCAGGCTACTCCAAACGTAAACTGCACAGCGCATGCGCAGCAAGCGCAAAGCATCCTGGGTGACGTAGTTCAGCTCCACAGCCTCACAACGTTACAAAACCCAAACACGAGCGCGCCCTTGTAACGTGTTGTGTAAGGCGAGAGAAAACCGTATGTTGAAAACGTGTGTTACATGACCATTCAGTCACTGTGCACGGTGTTTCAGATAAAGAGAGAGGGGTTTGTCTGCCAGGTCGCTCGGTCACTAAAGAACTACACGTTTGATTCACTGTATGTTCTACATCAGGAGGAGGTGAGTTTGCTTCACTTCCCATTGAAGTAGGAGTCTGTGCTGCACCGTCGTGTTATTAGAATGATCATTTTCCATGTGTATTTATCCTCGCAGTTCACTTAAAAGGCTGTTAACGTCATCATTATTATTTTTGCTTTGGTTTAGTATCAAACCATTCAGCCTCACATGGATGTTGTATCTAAAGGAATTACCCATTTTCCGTATTTATTCGCTTTTTTTACATTTTACATGTCACGCGGTGATTCCTTGTTATCACAGTCTGTTTATCTATTTCTCACATTTAGTAGAATGATTTCCATTTGCAGTAATTGAAACTGTAATAATTGTGCTAATCTTGAAGGGGATGTTGTTTACAAGACCCCAGTGTACGCCATATCTGTTTACATTCGCGTGGACCCATTACTCGGAGGCAGCCATGTTTTTACTGTTGCTCACAACAAGCAAACTTTAAGCTGACTGTTTTACGTGTTTCCAAAGGAAGGATGAGTTGAGAACAAGTGACAAGCTGCAACACGTAACCTCACCAGTAGATGGCACTATATCCAACATATTAAACCCAATATATTCAGGTCAACTCATTTCTACTGCTGTCTGTGATATGTTATATATACGTGTATACTCACCTGAATGTATTGATAGAGGATTTGATTACTGTAATATGCACCCTGCATGTTTTTACATAAGGTATAGGTCCTCTACATGTTCTACCACCCTGTTGTTACAGCAGCATAAACAAAACACGTGAAGTGAATCCATTTATGTAGATACAGTTACATGCTGAGGAGTGAAGGGTGTGGTGAGGGGGTGCAGAGCTGCAACACGCACCTTCACCACAAGATGTCACTCAATCCTACACAATGCACCCTAAAGGACTATATTGCTCTCTTGCTATGTTCATTATTTCAGGAATGTCACTATTTGTTCAAGCAATAATACTAAGACAATGCCCTATCATGTGTAAACATTAAAGACCTCGTTGATTCTGGATTCTTGCAGCTCTTGCTTTGCACCAAGACGACTACTGAAGCTCCTACACTTCACTCACCCTCCTCCGGTCCTCTTCCTCTTCCCCTCATCCGCTGCTGTGTCTGTCACCGGTGTTTCCACCATGTCCGGCAAGAAACGCACGTCTTCTGCTCCCGCTGCCAATGAGCCCAGAGCCAAGCAGCAGAAAGTGTCTCCGGTGGTGGTGGAGAAGACGGCGCAGCGGGTGGAGGGCTGGCTGCAGGACGCGGTGCTGCAGCAGAGGACCGAGAATAAGGACATGAAGTTCAACAAGAAGAGAGTTAGGATCATATCTGAGGCTGAGAAGATCAAGCAGGGGACCGAGGGAGTGTTGTACTGGATGTGTAGAGACCAGAGAGTTCAAGGTGAGTGTCGACACACCCATCACTGAGACGTCTTATTATTGATATTCATGTCTCCAATGTCAACATGTGTCTCTACTCTTACCACTCAGATAATTGGGCTCTGATCCACGCTCAGAAACTGGCAAACAAAGAAAACCTCCCCCTGCACGTCTGCTTCTGTCTGTTTGTCCCGAAGTCCGAACTGTCCACGCTGAGACATTACAGCTTCATGCTGAAAGGACTGAAGGAAGTGGCGAAAGTAAGATGTGTGTATGATTGCACTGATGAAAGGAGCGGTGTTGAAGTATGTAGAGGCCCCGTCCTTGAGTTTTACACAAAACACCCATTAACAACAATTAAAAATTGAATGTGAATATAAAATCAAACAATCAATATAATTATGTTCTATTCAGATTTTACATAAAGTAATAAAAATGTTTTTTTATAACTTTTATGAGCTACGGTATATTTATAAATCCCTCAACCAAAGATTAGCCCTCACGAACAGACCTTCGTGTGGTGTCCAATACAAAATCTGCATTGTCAACTCATAATCAACTTTACTAGTCTTTAACTCTACTTTTTGTTGTCATTCTTCAAACAGGAGTGTAAAGCTTTGGGCATCGAGTTCCATTTGCTCCACGGCTCAGCGGCGGAGGTGCTCCCAGGCTTTGTGTCTAACCGCAGTCTGGGAGCCGTGGTGACAGACTTCTCTCCTCTCAGAGAACCTCTGCGCTGGTTAAAGGACGTGACGAAGAACCTTTCAAAGGACGTCCCCCTCATACAGGTCATTCTTTACTTCTGCTACTTGACTACAATATATGTTGTTCTTATTGCAAGAACTAACAACTAAAAACCTTTAATCTCACCGTAAACACAAGACATGTTTCAGAGCACGTACCTGTACCACCACTACATCTCGTCAAATCATGGAAGGTGAAAGTGATTGGCTCCATGCCATTATTTTCTCTATTTTTTTATGTCATCGTCCTCGGGCCGTGTTCCATCCCTGCACATAATGTCACTTTTGGTCAACGACGCATGAATTTAACACTTAATTTTCCTTCTTACAGGTTGATGCCCACAACATCGTCCCGTGCTGGGAGACCTCACCCAAACAGGAATACGCTGCCAGAACCATCAGGGGGAAAATCACCAAGCTGCTGCCTGAGTTCCTCACTGACTTCCCACTGGTGGAGAAACACCCTGTCACTGCAACGAGAACAGCCAAGGTGAGTGATGCAGAGGGGAACATGCCCAGGGCAGTGGATGATCATTAATGTGCCAATTTAATGTTTTTATGTTGCATTCAAGGACGTTTGGCTCAATGAAGAGCACAGGAATGTACTTTGCCTCCTCCTGAGTATATTCATCACCTTCTGTACAAGGTGAAAATCATGTTAGATACCGATTGGAGTCTGACGAACGCTTCAATCATCTCATCTCCTCCGCACAGAGTTAGCTGATGAGTAAGCACAATTAGGAATTTTTTAATTACCGTAGAAAGTCCAGAGTCTCATTACTCCATATGAAATACTAATTTCTCTCAATGCATCAGTGGATATTCGCTCACTGGGCGCTTTTTAGCTACACCTCGCCAGCACCAGGTTGTCGCTTTTGGAGATGTGGCTCCACATTAAAATGCAGATTTGTTTTGCTCCACATCCATGATGCAAATCTCCCCTTTCACCACTCTTCTCAAGTGTGCTCTGCTGGACTGTGATCAGTGGACTGTGGCAACCATTTCATTTCAATGGGCAGTGCTGCAGCCCACTGAAGTGCTGGTTCCTGAACAGGTGACAATCCCTGTAGATGAGCTGTTGTGAAGAATTAAACCAAACTGCCACATTCACTGTCACTTCACTCTCCCTCAGCATCGTGTTGCTCAATTTGAATTTCAGCAGACCATCATGCCTGAATGTATGAGTTGCTGCTCTGTGATTGGCTAATCAAGTGTTTGTGTACCTCATCAAGTGGTTGTATTTACCTCGGCTGACAGTTTCCGTTCTCTCTCTCTCTCTCTCTCTCTCTCTCTCTCTCTCTCTCTCTCTCTCTCTCCTCTCAGCCAATCGATTGGGGGCAGACCCTGGCCTCGCTGCCAGTCGACAAGACAGTGGGTGAGACGGAGTGGGCGAAGCCTGGCACCAAGGCGGGAATGGCCATGTTGGAGTCCTTCATCGACATGCGACTCAAACTGTTCGACAGCCAGCGCAATGACCCCAACGCCAAAGCGCTCAGCCAGCTCTCTCCGTGGATCCGCTTCGGTCAGTGGTTTTCCCAAGAAGTCCAGAAATCTGTGAATTTGCAAATGTCTGGCACGCGTCAAGAGCCGTCCGACTGGATTCACATTTTATACATGCGTTGATAAGGGTTGTGAATTAAAGGTACAGTGTGCAGGATTTAAGGGCAATTGATAATAACGTTACATGATAAAGAGCTCCGCTCAAGGTTATGACAATGAAATCAATACATTTTAGGGTATTTCTATTCACAAATACGCAAATGTGCGGAGTCATTGACATCTTTTTTTGCTAGAATATCAAAAAGAAAGAATGCCTTAGCTTTATATTCTCATTCCCTCCATCTTTACATTCCTCCTCTTCTCCTTTTCCTCTCATCAGGTCACATCTCTGCCCAGCGTGTGGCGCTGCAGGTGCAACACAGTGGGAGAAAGTCCGGCCACTCCACTGCATCGTTCATCGAGGAGCTGGTGGTGCGCAGGGAGCTGACGGACAACTTCTGCTTCTACAACAAGAAATACGACAGCGTGGAGGGTGAGTGGAGAAGTCTACTGTTGCACTCTGTGTTCCATGACATGAGTCACTGGCTCTCCTACCCCATAAACCAGCATCCGCGATTTCTTTGTGTTCCGGCTGTTTGTGGAGATGATGTGTCACATGCTTGTGTTACTCAGGGGCTTATGAATGGGCTCAGAAGACTCTGAAGGATCACTCCAAAGACAAGAGGCCGTATCTGTACACGCGGGAGCAGCTGGAGAAAGCAAAGACACACGACAAACTCTGGAACGGAGCCCAGGTAAAGACTTGGATTCTGATTGGCTCTAAAAATGTATCGATTCTCCTGCTATCAGAACTAAACATTGCATTTTTTTAAAAAGATCGATGCATGGACATGAGCGTCGAAGAAAGTCCAGATGCAATGTGCAGAGATGTGGTGCTGCTCATGCTATTGTCCATAAAGTTGTTAGCATCCACACAGACAGTCCCACCTCACATTACTACTGCGTCTGTGTAGTTATCTCTCTCATACCCGGGCCTTAGTGACTCTTCATGCTCGCTGCACCTCGTCACTCATCACATGTCCTCTCACGGGTCCTCCAGTACCAGATGGTGACTGAGGGGAAGATGCATGGTTTCCTGCGGATGTACTGGGCCAAAAAGATTCTGGAATGGACGTCGTCACCAGAGGAGGCGCTCTCCATCGCCCTCTACCTCAACGATCGCTACGAGCTGGACGGCCAGGACCCTAACGGTTTTGTCGGTAAGGCCCGGATTGGGAATCCTATCGTCTGATGCTGAGTCATGTTGTTGTTTCAGTCTCACACTGAGGTGGTTTCCTGTCCTGCAGGCTGCATGTGGTCCATCTGTGGAATCCACGACCAGGGCTGGGCTGAGAGAGCGGTGTTCGGAAAGATCCGCTACATGAACTACAAAGGCTGCACCAGGAAGTTTGACGTTCCCCGATTCGAGCGAACATACTGTCCCAAAAACCTGTGAAGCTAAACAGTGGTGCAGAACATGTTAGAGTTGTACTCAACTCAGGCAGAACTCTGACACCATCTAGTGGTAGATTTTGATATATATATATATATATATATATATATATATATATTTTTTCTTTCTTTTCTTTAAGTCTGTTGTTTTTTCATATATAGAGATTTGACTGATGCAGATGATGTTTTACTTTGCTTTTTATACAACATTAAATAAAAAACGTTTACTGTATTTCTGTTTCTCTGATGTGTTACAAAGATGTTGCCTTGTTGGGGCTCACACTGTTCCAGCAGCAGATTCTTTGATTTAAAACATAAACTTTGTTTAAAATTAAGGTCACAGATCACGCTCTACTTTCAGTGAGATGTTCTCTCTCATTCACGGTTCTCCCACTGACTGTGGCTTTATCTGACTTCACAATACTTTCAATATCATGCAAGTATCCACCCACAGCTTCTTAGAAACCATGGCACCGAGTGCAAACTCAGAGTCACAGTTAAATGGCCACATGTCCTTCAAAATAAAGCATGAGTGTTGCCATGACAACCAAATACCTCGCTCTGAGTCATGTTTAATTAGTGGTCCAGAGTGTATGTCGAAGGTGAAACTAATTATGCTCGGATAAAGTGAAAACTGAAAATTCATTTTTTGATAGTATGAGTGAATAACCATCCAAATGTGTTCCGTTCCCCTGACATGAATACCAGGAACAGGAAGTAGCACCATTGTGTTTTTACATTGGCCCAGAATGGACCAACTAAACACCTTTCGACCTCTAATTGCTGAAAGCTGCCACAGGTTCTCCAACATGCTTAAAGGTGCAGTGTGTAAGACTTTTGTCAGTTCTAGAAATATTACAAAACAATAACACAGACATTTTCATGAATTCATAATCAAAACCTTTTTTTTCACATTAACCTTTAAATGAGTCGCTGACTGAATATTTACACGAGGAGTGGGTCCTCTCTACGGAAGCCGCCATGTTTATTCATTAGCCTTGAGTGGACATACTAAACATACTTTTGTGCTTAAATGACAACTGAGGGCCACCATAGGTTCTCCTCTAAGCCAGAAAGGGAAGGCGAGACGATGGATACAACCTCACCTCCTATAGATGTCACCAAATCGTACACACTGCACCTTTAAAGACTTTGTGAGCACACATCCAATTCAAGACGAGAGTGAGAATGCTCACATCCGGTTCGCTGCAGCGTTTTGCGTTTACACGCGCTGTGAGATCAGTGACGGCCTGCTGAGTGACAGCTGGTGTAACAACTGCGGCTAAAATAGAAAGAGTTAATCATCCAGCTTTTCTCCTTCTTCGCGACAACCTCCATCGCTTGTGTTGTCGCAGTGGTGGACTTTGAAATCCTGCGGGAATGTTGTTTTTAGTCATAAATGACTGCGGTCTCTCGTTTCATCATCTCTAATTTGTTGTGATTTGACGGTTCTTAACATATTAACCAGATCTCTGCTCGTTTCCCTCCAGTCATTTTTTTCTCCTCCGGCTTCATTTGTGCTTAAATTTCACGGCTCCCACGTTCGGCTGCCGTAATTGGTTAAAATTAAACGACAGCGCCTGCCTGCCGTTGTTGTATCAGGCCGGTGATAATAACCACTCTCTTGAAACGCCATCACTGGGGCTGATGCTGTGATATGAAGTGGATCCATTTGCGGCGGCCGTGTGTGCAAACACTTTGCTGGCGCTCATTAGAGGCGGCGCGGCACAGTGAAAACACCTCCACGCTACCGAGTCGTTTATCAGCGTCCATTATTCCTTCCCTTCTGCTCCTCTCATTCATATTTCTGTCAAACCGCTGTGAATGTGTGTGTGTGTGTGTGTGTGTGTGTGTGTGTGTGTGTGTGTGTGTGTGTGTGTGTGACTGCTGCTCAGTGGGCCCCTATCATCAGGGAGTCATCCTCACACACGTTAACACACATCCCGCGTTATTCGCGACAGTGTGTCGACGACTTGGAAGGAGATTTCTTACCGATACAAAGTGAAGAAAGAAACCTTTGGTGTGTATATCTAGTTTAGTGGTGTCCAAACTACGGCCTGTGGGCCAAATGTGGCCCTCAAACCATTTTTAATTGGCCCACAGTGAATTCAAAAAACATAATGGACTGTGGCCCACATGACTCGATTCTCCTTCTTACGTCTTAAAGGTGACACCAGTTGGACCTAGTGCCTCTTCGAAGACAAGTGTCCGAGTTTACTTTCCCCATCATCTGCACCAGTGACTACAGCAGGGTCTAGAACCTACACCCTTCCGTTACAAAGTGAATAAAACCCCATTCATGGAAAGTTGCTGTTTTTTTATTTAAGCATATTTGATTTATATTTATTTATCTTATTCATTTTGAGAGTGGCCCAGACTTCTGTGTATTTCACTACAGATTCTCTCCTTGATCTTTTTACATGAAGCTTTTTACATGAAGCTTACATGAAGGGTAGGTTCCCAGAATTAATGATAATATATTTGTGTGCGTCTTGATTTTGTATGTTGGTACGTTCAGCCCTGGTAAAGGTCCAGTGTGTACGATGTAGGTGAAATTATTTCCATTGTCTGAAATGGAGGTTTACAGTATTTTGACGCAGTTTGGAATTAGCCCTTTGTATTTACTTCAGGGGCAGATCCTGAGTTGAGAGTTAAACAGCTGCAACACCCAATGGCGACAGTCGATGTCGGTAAATCATACGCAGTGTTCCTTTAATGGACCAAATCTAAATAAAGGCTTGGATCTGAAGCATTGGAGCAACAAAACAAGCTGTGCGGGTTTTCACACTCGCACATTTTAATCTGTGTCACCAGTGGAACATGTGAAGCATCCTGCTGACTTCAGACCAGTAACAGGAGCAAAGAATCTGTCGTCATGTCCCAGAAACAGGTCATGTATGAATATACTGTACAGCACAACATCAAAGCAGAATATACCGTGATTCATCACAATGTGGTAACCTTGAGCATCAATAAAAGACATTTACATTCACTTGTCCTATATACAAATCATTTTCAGTAAGGAATTCAATCAGTTATGCAACGCCTCTTATTTGGACCAGATACATTTTTTAATCATTTGTTGAATTATGAGTATATATTTGGAAAATTGCGACGGTAGTGCTTATAGTCAGAATGCCCAAGAAACGGAATTTATCCCTAGATTTTCCAAGAATGTCACTTTAGGTATATTTACGGCACCTGACCACTGAATAATCTTTTACCATTTAAATGAGCTGTCATTGTGTGCAATCATTTTTCAATCACACAGCAGCCAAAGGGCAAACATGGACAAGGTCACCTTATACAATAAATACAATAATTGCAATAAACACAAATAGAAAGGGTTTGCTGATAGGCAACTGATGGGTTTCATTTCTTATGCATGAAAATGCTGCTGAGTCCATTGTCATGATAATTTCACCATTCGAACTCTGACTCATCTTCTCTATTCAACCAGGCTGTTTGTCCTCAGGTGACAATGGGATTTGAGCTACAGTAAATATTACAGTCTGTGTCCGGCGAGTCGGTGTCCTTGTTTCCCCAATGTTCGTCTTATCTACTTTCCTCTCACGGTTCCTTTTCTGTACCGGTGTCTTTTTTTTTTACTCCCTCACTTTGAGATGAAACAGCCACAAGGATTTTCAATGAGTCACCAGAACATTGTCACTGCTGTTCGTCTTCGGTTCACTCTTTGATGTCGTCACAATGAAAACCCAGCAGATTTGCTTTGATGATGATGATGATGATGATGATGATGATGGTGGTCTCTACGAAGAATCTTTAAATGTGTAGTTACATTCACAAGCATGGATCAGAGCACACCATCAATGATGGGGATGATGGACATTCAGGGGTTCTTGGTCACAGAGGTTGATTTGTCTGCTGGCATTGTGTTCTGGCTTGTAGGATGAAGGGGGTTGTTTGGTTGGTTGGTCAACTGGCTTGGTTGAATGTCGGCTGAATTGGTCGACCAATTGGTTGTTCGATTGGTTGGCTGGTTTTTGGTTGCTGGGTTGGTTGAATGGTTGGTTGGGGTTGGTTGAATTGGTCAATTGGCTGGTTGACTGAAGTGGTTGGTTGGTTGTTTGATTGGTTGGTGTATTGGTTGTTTAGGTTTTTTTGCTTAGTTGGTTGGTTTGAGGTTGGTTGACTGAAGTGGTTGAGTAGCTGGTTAGTTGGTTGTTTGACTGGTTGTTGTATTGGCTTTTTGGTTGTTTGGTTGGATGCTCGGTTGTTGAATTGGTTGGAGAACTGGTCGTTTGGTTTTATGTTGGTTGGTTGGTTGGTTGAAGCTTAGCTGAATTGGTGGGTGTGGTTGAATAATTGATAGAGCCCCGCCTCCTTTGAAGAACACGAACAGACAGGAAATAGAATAACACAGTAGAACCTCAGTCCATTTCAAAACGACGGGTACTTCTTGCTCAGGGTGCTCTGCCTGGTCATTCCAGTGCTTGATTGCGATGACCAGCTGTTGGAATGACACGTCACGTGACTGAACATTTCCCTGAACCTGGTGGACATGAGGTTGTAGAGGATGGGGTTGACGGCAGAGCTCAGGTAGAAGCAAATTCCCGAGATGATGTGGACATACTCGAAGAGTCTGAGGTGCTGCTGGGAGGAGGTGTTGATGTAGCTCCACATCAGGCGGTCCACGTGGAAGGGCGCCCAGCACAGGCCAAACACAACCACCAGCACACCTGGACCAGATGGACACAGTGAACCACATAGGTACATTAAGAATAGTCAAGTGGAAAAGACAAGGACCACATCTGGGATAAAGGAGGCGTTGACACCTCCATCCGTCATGAAAACACAATGGAACGGACACCTACACAGCATCTTGGTGACTTGCACATTGCGCTTGCGCAGCTTCTGCTTGTGCAGCCCGGCGATACTCTCCGGTCCAAAGCTGCAGCCAGTGTCCACCATGGTCCGGATCCTCTCTCTGTGGAGCCGCAGGCCAATGAGCAGGTAGAGGACACTGATTATCAGCATGGGGAGCAGGAAGAAGAGCAGCGTGGAAATCAGGATGATACGGTTGTAAATCCAAATGGGTTTGACCACGTCTGCAGACGGAGAAGCGATTGGTCAGCGAGGTCATGGTACAAGATGCATGAAGGACATGTGCTGCATCACATATCAATAAAAAAAACCTTTTCGCGCTTTTAGCACCAGCCTGCGAGTACAGAACACATGTACTTAGTGTGTGTTGTCCGTGTCCCTGTGGGGATTCCTTGACCATGTTTTTTTAAGAATGAATCCTTGCACCTTTACACAAGAGCAAAGCAGGCGATCAGAGTAGATTGGTGCCCTGAGAACTGATGATTGCTGTTGTCCACAGACTGTAAACACACCACACGTGAAACCACTCATCCTCCATGTTATTGGATGGAAGAGGTAAACAGTCCACTCAAAGATGGTTCCTGTCATATTAGGTCATCTGTTATTTTCTATTATCTAGGTTCAATTATCTGCTGCGTTTACTTTAGAAACACTATGTCTTTAAGGCACTGATTCTCAACTGGTGGGTCGCGACCCAAAAGTGGGTCACAGACTCGTATTCAGTGGGTCGGGGGCCTTTGAATGGAAAAGAGAAAGTTAAGGAAACAATTTTTTTGCTTTTATTTTGAAGGGTATGTTTTCCTGCATTGGACTGCCATTCATTTACACTCCTTAAAAGTAGGTGGCGACAATTGCCATTTGAAAGGAGAGTAAAGGGGAATATATCCCTCCCTAGTATCGCCACCTGCTGGTCTTTTTTGTTTCATCACAAAACTAACTGTGACTTTCGGTACTATCTGAGGTTCAAACTGCACCATCTTTTCACTGAACATATTTCAGAAGTGTGATAGTGGGTCTCATCGGGTCCCAGACCAGATGACAACCACTGTTTTAGGCCAAATGGAATTCTGGTTTTGTTTGATGTGGGGCCCTATAGGTACCTGGAGATCACCGTGTGCTACGCTAGCATCAGTATTCCAACCTCATGTTAGCGTAACATGAAAACTGAAGTTGTGGACGTACGGCAGATTGCAGATCGAGGAAACTGTCGTCCGAACTTCGGCGGCAGCTCCGTGATGCCGTGCAGGCTGGTGTTGGGCACCGCGCACGCCATGGACAGAATCCACAGCAGGACGATGACCTTCCTGACGTGAGTGCGCGTTGTCATGAGCTTGACCTTGAGGGGGTGGACCACGGCCACGTAGCGCTCCACGCTGAGGGCGGTGACATTGAGGATCGAGGCGAAACAGACGGTCTCGAACAGGAAGGTCTTGAAGTAGCAGCCGCCCTCGCCGAGCAGGAAGGGGTAGTTCTGCCACATGTCGTAGAGCTCCAGCGGCATCCCCAGCACCAGCACCAGCAGGTCAGACACCGCCAGGCTCAGCAGGTAGTAGTTGGTGGGCGTCTGCATCACCCTGTAGCGCAGGATCACGGCGCAGGTCAAAGAGTTGCCCAGGATGCCCATCACGAAGATGGCGAGGTAGGTGATGCAGACCGGAGAGAAGACGGGCGACCGGACCGGCCCCAGGTACCGGGCCAGGTACTCGTCCTCGCTCAGACACGCCTCATCCAGATCCTGAGCGCTGGCGTCGGCCAGAACCCAGGAGATATTCATCCCGCACAGCACGGCGCCCTCAGGGCAGCCGGCGCCGCCGAGGAGCGAGGCGGCAGATGTGGAGGGAGCTCTGAGGGAACAGTTCGGCTGCGGCATGGTGGAGAGTCAGAGTCAGAGTCTTTACGGCTTGAAAGTGACGGAAGGAATGAAGGACGGAAACGTTCAATTAGATCAGAGCGTCTCGCTGTTTCTACACACACACAGAGTTCAAACCATGGTGGCAGTTATATAAAGGTTATTGAAAGGTTGAAAAATAGTATAACTTTGATGGTATCACAGCATGTTTTCAGACACTTTCCAGAAGCTGTCGCAGAGAACGCCAATGTCCAAGAACTTTTCCTGCCAGTAGAATTGCTGGAAAGTTTCCACGTGAGCAGAGCCGAGGTTTGTGTGGTGATAACGTCTCTAACACAGAGCAGATGAAGCACTGGAAGACAACTCATCACGTCTCAAGACATGTTATTCTGACTCAAACCAGACTTTTAGAAGACATGCAGACTCGTCCGACCAAAACTGGAGTCAGAGTTGGTTTTGCATTTTCCAGGTTGGACCAACACACCCAGAAAATATTACTGAGAGTGGAATCCCTCCGCCATGTAAACTGTCCACTGATCCAAAATGGCCGTATAGCTGCTCTTTAAATGCTCTGCCTCAGAGGTCAGATCTCATTAAACGCTCACATTCAGAGCAAACAGTGGTGTTATTTACCTTTGGATAACATCATAACCACTGAACAGCATCTCACCTGTACCATAAATGCACTGCAGAGGATTTGAAAGCTTGTTGTAATCCGCACCGACACTTGTGCTGATCTATTGCAAACTACGTAGGAAACTGCCCATGATGCGTGACGCGGGCATAGTCGTGGTTCAAGGGTCTTTGGGCGTCACTTGACTAATGTTATCACCCTTCAAACTATTTATCAATTCATTATTATTAATGAAGAAGGACATTTTCACAGTATAGTACCAGCTTCCAAAAGCATGCAGGTGATTGTATCAATGCCCAGCCAGTTGACTTTGATCTAAGTGTTGTTACCAAGCAGCAGCAGCAGCAGTGAGTGATATCTCTCTCTCTCTCTCACACACACACACACACACACACTGTACATCGTGAAGCAACAGGCAGCCCAGTAGATTGAATTTAATATCATCACAAATGTAATAACTGACGTCATTCACCATATTCTGATCTGTCAGTATAGTTGATGTTGATGTTTTCCTCCATTTTCAAGATTTTGATTTGATAAGAAAAATAAAATCACACACCTTCAGCTCCTGTGAGTCCGTGTCCTCCTCTTCCTCACTTCTGAGAAAACGTGATAAGGTGTGTTATCACCCCCTGTGCTACTTCACCTTCTCTGCTTCAGTGTGTCACTGCTGCTATACCTAACCTCCTGCTTTCATGGCTCTATTTATTCACCACCTCTCTCTCTCCCTCTCTCTCTCTCCCTCTCCCTCTCCCTCTCTCTCTCTCTCTCT
>JAFBJT010110155.1:0-14805 GCA_016785325.1 Chascanopsetta lugubris | reverse complement strand
CACACACACACACACACACACACACACACACACACACACAGACACACACACACACACACACACACACACACCCATTGATGCTGGGTCTGTAACACCGACATGATGACATCATCGCTCTCTGCTCTGACACATCGCGTGTTTCCAGCTCCTGTAAAAATCTTCACTCTGAGCGTCAGTGAGACTCTGAGGACACGACGGCGACGCATCATGAGTTCCAGTCCCAGTCTCTCCTCAATTACCACCTCATTTCACAGCTACACACACAGATCGTCCAGGGAGGGAGATGAGTTAGAGAGAGGCCATTAAAAAGAATATCATAAACAGAGAGAGGAGGGCAATAAAGGGGGGGTGGGGGGGGGGGGGAGTCGCGCTCTAATTAAACTCACCTCCAAACGTCCTTGCTGCCGACACCTCAGGAATACTCCCAAGCTTTTTAGAACGTGCCCGAGACCCGGGTTTGTTCCACGCGCCGCTAATAAATTCCCTGTTTAGACTTCAGCCAAGATTAGCCTTTGCCAAACCTGAGGAACACACCGAGTCGCAGGGGTCACCGTGGAAAAGGCTTTGACACATGGAAAAGCCCCGCCCACTCCCCCCCTCACACTCCCCCCCCTCCCCGTGATTGAAGCGGGTCCTCAGAGGTTACACCAGCTGCCGGAGCAGGGGCTGTGTGAAGTGTTAACTGCTGATTGCTGCTGCAAACATCTGTGTGGATGTGACGCGGTGGGCGAGCCGTGATTGGGCGCCATCAAAGCGCGGAACGGAACGGAGCGGAGCGGGACGCGTGAACGCCGGAGCGCCGCTCGCTTTGAACGAGAACACTTCTTCTTGGAACGCAACTTTGAATCGGACTTGTTGACCGACACGAAACAGCTCTTTGAATTTGAGGGAAAAAAAGGAAATATTAAAGGGGCAGTGCCTGTTTACATGAGGAGCGGGTCCTCTCCACGGGGGCCGCCATGTTTTTTACAGGAGTGAAAGAGGACGTACTAAAGTTCTTTTGAGATTGAATGACGAGTGAAGTCGACCACAGCTTCTCCTGCAGGTTCAGAAGGGTGAGGGTGAGCTGATGGATACAACAACTTCACCACTAGAGGCCACCAAATCCTACACACTGCACCTTTAAGGAGAAAAATAGCATCAACAAGCACAGATGTTGGAAGAAGCCCCAACATCCATCACACAGGGTTTAGGCTTCAATTAGCCTGACTTCCATGGAACAAAAAAAGGAGCTGGGGCCAGTTTGTTTTTTTACTTGTAAACAATATTCACAATTTTAGTTTTTCTTTTCTTTTAAAAAGAAATGACGTTAGAATAAATCATTCATTCTCATTTAATTCATTCAAAATCAAATCAAACTGAAAGATAATTCAAGACTTCAGTCACTTATCATTTGAATGTGGGAGGAGCAGTGTTTGACTGACACCTCGTTGCTCCGCCCACTTCAGATTAAAGGAAGTCGATTTCTCTCATTTAATTTCCTGATCTAATCTATAAACGTCATGTTAACGTCAGAGACACCAGGTGGCGCTGTGAGCCGAGTGTTAACATCAGTACACGGTCTGAGACACCAGGTGGCGCTGTGAGCCGAGCGTTAACATCAGTACACGGTCTGAGACGCCAGGTGGCGCTGTGAGCCGAGTGTTAACATCACTACATGGTCTGAGACACCAGGTGGCGCTGTGAGGGGCGTGTCACCTTCTCGGATGACGGCGGCGGAGCCCCGCCCCTCCATCACGGCTCCGTATTGGATGGTCGGGATCAGCTGTTTGTGTGGAGCGTAGCACTCGTCCTGTGACGGCAGCTCGCGGTCCAGGGTTCGCGCCCGTCTGCCGGCGCGTCCCGGGGAGCCCGAGGAGTGGTGGTGGTGGTGGTCGGCGCCGGTCCTGGTCCGGGACAGGCCCCGCCCCGCGGCGCCGCTGCTGCAGTCGGGCAGAGGGAAGGTTCCGATGCCGCTGTCCAGAGTGTAGGTGGAGGCTCCGGAGCCTGACGGCAGAAAACACACCACCCGCTCAAATCTGACAGGTGGACCTTTAATATGCAAATGAACTCATCAATGAAGCCTTTCTGTTACATGAAACTTTGATTCCATCTCTTCCTGCATCAGAACCGCTTCTGTTCAGGTTCTGTTCAGGTTCTGTTCAGGTTCTGTTCAGGTTCTGTTCAGGTTCTGTTCAGGTTCTGTTCAGGTTCTGCTCTCGTTTGTTTACAATTCATTCAAAGAGTGAGTCAGTTTAAAATCAGTGTTAGAAGAAGTACTTTGATCCTGAGCTGCAGTACAATAAGTACTCACAGTACTGACAGTATCATCACAGTACTGACAGTATCACAGTACTGACAGTACTCATAGTACTGACAGTACCACAGTAGAACAGTATGTATTAGTAGTATTTATCGTCTTACCTGCAAAGTGCTGAACTGAATCTGACAAGTTTTCATCCGAGGTGATTTTTCCGATTCTGTCTGAGCCCTGGAACACATGACACACACCGACCAATCAGAGCACAGCGTCTATCTCTGCCAATCAGAGCACAGCGTCTATCTCTGCCAATCAGAGCACAGCGTCTATCTCTGCCAATCAGAGCACAGCGTCTCACTCTGCCAATCAGAGCACAGCATCGCACTTTTCATGTGTGTGTGTGAGTGTGTGTGTGTGAGTGTGTGTGTGTGTGAGTGTGTGTGTGTGAGTGTGTGTACCTTGTCCATGTCGTCCCTGCTGGTGATGACATCACTCTGCTGAGTGAACACGGGTTTGGACGATTTACAGTCGAAGGAGAGACGACGCTGAGGAACACTGATCATCTCCTTCCCATCAACTCTACACACACACACACACACACACACACACACACACACGCACACACACACACACACACACACACACACACACACACGCACACACACGCACACACACACACAGAATGAGTCTTTATATTAACATCAGGAGCAGCTCCTCTCCACCAGAGGGCGCCATGTGGCACCACCATGTTTTTAAAATATTGTTTTATAAAAATGTGTTACATTGAAACAAATACATAATTACATTCTACTTCAAATTTAATTAAACTATCTGAAATATGTTGAATCTATAAGTTACATTTGTCTTTTTTCAAATAAACTCAAAACTAAATGACCAACTAAATGAAACGATGTTATAAATCATACTCACATTCTAATTCATTCAAAGTAAAAATCAAAGTATCGATCTTGATGATGTCATTGTATCAATATTTTCAGCAAATGTAAGAAAAACATCAAAGGCAGGAGACCTGAGGAAGGGAACGATCATGTTGCATCTTCCTCACGTTGAATGAGCCGTGGTGAGAAATGAGCTCCGCCCCCGTGGCTCCGCCCCCTTCACGTGAAACTAACCTCTCCTGTCCTCGTCCCCTCAAACCCGAGGGACTGCACCTTTAAGGCGTCTCACCTGTTGAGCAGCTGCTGCATGAAGTTGTCGGAGCGAGCTCCTCGGTACATGACGGCGAGCTGCCCCTGCGCCGGGTCCATCACCACCTCGCAGGAGTGGCCCCGCCCCGAGCGCTCCACGTACGCCCGCTCCTCCTCCAGCGCTCGCCGCAGACCCTCCGCCTTCTCCATCAGCGTGGAGATGTTCAGACCCTCCACGCCCTCTTTGCAGCGGGCGGCCATCTTGACCGAGTCCCGTCCCACCGAGGGGATGTTGATCTTCCACTCCTTCTTCTCGTCCTTGGCCTTGGGGTCGTGCAATGGATGAAGCGGTGTGCTGCAAAGAGGCTCTGCAGGTATTAAAGGTGCAGTGTGTACGTTTTCGGTCACTTCTCTCGGTGAATGCAACGTGCAATGACATACTGACATTTTCATAATCACCTAAATGCATTCTTTTTTATCCATTAGCCTTAAAGGTGCAGTGTGTAAGGTGCATTTTTCTCATCTCTAAATGTATTACAAAACAATTACATACTGACATTTACATGACTTTATTATCACCTAAATATTTTATCTAATCTCCATTTCCATTAAATGAGCCCATTAACATATATTTACATGAGGGGGGTTCTCTGTATGGGAGCTGCCATGTTTTTACAGTAGCCCAGAGTGGACATACTAAACATCTTTTGAGTTTTAATTACAACTGAAGTCGACCATAGCTTCTCCTGCATGCTCAGAAGGATGAGGGTGAGGTGATGGATACAACATGCAACTTCACCACTAGATGTCACCAAATCTTACGCACTGCACCTTTAAGAGAAGGACTTATATCCTGAGGCAACTTTCATGGGCATTGTGGTGTGTACTTTTACACAGACTGATAAATAGACAGGAAGATGCTGTGTTGATCCCGAGGGAAAGTCAGGATTTTGGCATCGACTGCAAAATCATATGCAGCGAGAAACTCATTTTGCTGCACTGTGTTTATCACAGCTGTTTGCTGTATGTGGTCTGCAACCACCTTTAAAGACACGTGTGGCTGCCAGCATTCAGAAATGCCAGCACCATTATTCACACCGTCCATAAAATTTATATAGTTGCATAATTCAGCCTTTTACAAGCCCTGCACCACAATCCACCTATTACTGGAATTCGGGGGGATGGGGGGGGGGGGGGGGGGGGCTAACATTCCTCGGCATCGGGGGGGAAAAAATGAGAAAAACGAGCAGACACAATAAAAGGAGTTATCTCGCAGCGTCATCGGATGCCGAGCGAGGAGGAGTGGCGCTGGCAATCAGAGGAAAGGACGGGAGATTGATAAAGATGGGTTGTCACTGAAGCAGGCCGGAGACACAACAACTGGCTATGCAAACACATCGCAGAGACACCGTGGCAAGATAGCGCCCTCATGCTATCTGGAATTTTCACAATAAGAGGAAATGGTCACTGTTGTTACGAGGACACTGAGCTCTTCCTTATTCTCCTCAACCTTAGTACAGTATCTCATTTTAGACAATGGTAACACGGATGAGTGGAGGCACTGACCTTTCAGAAAGGAAAATATTCATGTAAGGTAAGTTCCCGCTATTTGCATCATGCTTTATCGGTTTTCCACCACTGCAAACACAGGCTTCGGCTGGAGTCACGCTGGTTGCTTCCTTATTCCCATAAATCTCTCAACCTCATTCCACCATTCATTTATCGTCTCTGCATGAGACAGGTCAAAGAGAGACATTTATGATTAACTTTATGATACATGGCAGCGATAACACTAATCCACCAGATAACCACAGTGACCGAGTGAAACTCCTCTATATATAGCAAAGTCCTCTCGCCGGCCGGATTGGACTCTCTCTGGCGGGCTGCTTTTGGCCCACGCGCCACACCTTTGACACCGCTGGTCGACAGCGAATGCATATGTCAAACGGGTCACACCAGCGTCATCGTGGAAGAGAAAAGAAAATATTGGTGGCAAGTGCTAAAATAGTCTCTCCTGATTACAGTAAAACTCAGTGCACCAACCCCTGTCCTTCAAAACTCAAGAGAGACATGACAGCTGCTTCCAGGCGACATAAAAACACTACGGCTCCTCTTCACACTGCCGACTGAACACGGCAGATGCAAAGGTTCACGAACGGAGAGGTCGCAGACATACAAACAACGACGCAGTGGTATCCCTGCCGTTGTTTCATGAAAGAAATCATGCATACTGGCCCTTTAAGTTTCGGTTTTGCACAACTGCAAACAGTCCCCTCTGTTGTACTCGGTAATGAGTGTCAGCTCTGCCTTCTTCCAGTAAGTCTCCCCCGATTCAAGCGAACCACGGTGTGTTATCAAAACGCCGGAGGCAGAGCGAATGAGCGGAATGAATGATTAACTGGCGGTGTTGGCTCTCGGAGGCAGCGCAGCAGGTTATAGGAGCTGCGAGCGTTGGCGCGAGGGGGGCAGATAACTTATTGACAGTTCGGGAGGCAGAGCCAGAGAGCCAGAGTCCTTGGGCTATTTTTAGGATGCTGACTGTGTGAAAGTGCGCCGAGAACACAGAATCGATGACACGCGGCCAAAATCTGAACCCGTGCCCGATCGGTGACATGTGTGCGCGGTGAATGTGGAAATGCACGAGCGGAGGGGAGCACATGTGTAAACACGCATCGCATGCTTGTATGTTTTGCGTGTGGGACGACAGGAGGGGTGAGTGGGCCGGTGGCCGCGGTGGGTGAGGAGTGACGGACGTATCGGCAGGACGGCTGTTTGAGGAGGAGCGCGGCCTCGTGCTGCTGTTTCCTGTGTTTGGATGTCGGCCTCGCGAGCGGCTCTCGGCCGCGTGGGCAGTGCAATCGCTGAATATGGATCAAAGGCGCCCGCTGCTTTGCCTCTGCCGGGGCAGCGTACAAACGGCTCCTCGGGCCTGATTTGCCAGCGCTTGTGTATCCGAGTGTCTCCGCGGGGAAAAGCACCCTCAGGCAGAAGTCCCGCCTCCACTGTAAACAGCAACTCTCGTCAAGAAAAACCAGGACTCCAGAGAGAATGAACGGGGAGCAGATCTAATGGGTAATCACACGAAGGGGCCTTTTATGGGCCCATTATGGCAGATTTAAGAGGAGGCATGACAGAAATCTAATAAAAAATAATCTCTTCATTAACCCCATTTTATATTGTATATTTCGGGTCATCTTTACGAAGGCGGTTATGTTTTTATTGTAGCCCCAGAACGAACAAACTAAACATTACATGGGTTTTTAATGATAACTGCAGGCGACCATATGTTCTGCGTAAAGGGGACATGTGAGGTCAGGGGTGTTCTGCTGCAACGTGCAACTTCATATTCGACCCTACACACTGTGCCTTTAGTTATAATAGTTGATGATAGATTTGGATCCTTGATTTCATCCGGAAATCATTAAAAGGTGCGGTGCATACGATTTGGTGACCTCTAGAGGTGAGGTTGCGGGTTGCATCCATCACCTCCCCCTCACCCTTCTGAGCAGAGGAGAACCTATGGCCGACTTCGGTTGTCATTCAAACTCAAAAGATGGTCAGTATGTCCACACTGGGCTACTGTAAAAACATGGCGGCCCCCGTAGAGCGGACCCGCTCCTCGTGTAAATACACATTCATGGGCTCATTAAAGGCCAATGGGAGAAAAATAAAACATTTAGGAGATTATAAATTCCTGAAAAGCTCAGAATATATACATATGACCGAGCTCTCACACCCTGCACCTTTAATCGCTTTCGTTTATAGTAGCTTTGGCCCCTATGTTTCATCTGGAAATCATCACTATCAACATAATGTGACACACAATGGATATTCACAAGATCCATGTTCTATATAAGCACGTGCGCTCACAACACTTGAATACACTGCCGCCTTTATCGGGCAATGTGCCCATGGCTTTTGCATTGAAGTGCTGTAAACATCCCGAAATAGAACCCACATACTGAACATGGTCTGACTCCATCAAGCCACAGAGAGAGAAAGAAGACATTCTGCGGGATGAATCGGCGATTCCATCGTTTGATATGCGCATCATCACGTCAAGTCACGCTGACACATGTGCACCAGGGAGCGGGATTGTTCTCCTGCGCGACTCTGCACGTTAGATCGACATCAACAAGGAGCAGGCCAGCATGCTTCGTTTAACCTGGGTGTGTTTAAAAACATGTGTATTCTCACTGTGTGTGTGTGTGTGTGTGTGTGTGTGTGTGTGTGTGTTTGAGGAGCAAAAGGACGAACCTCTAAACACAAACTCACACACTGACGACCATAAGAGTTGCCATCTGCCTGACATGTGGTTACACTTGTTCACCAGTGGTTAATCATCAGGCGCATAGCTCCTCTAATGACTTTCTTTATTTCCAGAGAAGGCAAAAGGAGCCTGATTTTTTTTATTTATTTATTTATTTTTTACATTTGACACCATATCACCCCGATAAAAGGACTCTTAGCTATGACATCAACGCTCGTTTCCTGCCATTCTAAAGAAACAGGCCCCACTCCCATGAGCTCCGTGCAGCGCTGCCCTCCACATGTCCTGAATCCCACCCCACCTGCAGGCTGGGAACTGAGTGGAGCTCAGCACCGAGAGGACAAGCCGTTCCGTGGCACTGCTGCCAAATCTACTTTACTGGAGCCGGGGAGGGGGAAGCACACAGTTTTCGAGTCTGGCTGCACATCTCAGTGTGTGTTTGTGTGTGTGTGTGCGTGTGTGTGTGTGTGTGTGTGTGTGTGTGTGTGTGTGTGTGTGTGTGTGTGTGTGTGTGAGACAGAGCACGGTGGAACTTCTAGGAAAATACTGAATTGAGTTTGGACAGTTTCCCCCGTGTCCTCAGCGAGCAGTTGCAGCTTTTGGAACATGACTCGTGTCTATCCAGCCTGACCGCCCTCGTACTTTGCCGTGATCCTCCTCGTCCTCATCCTCACTCATCGTCCGCCCAGCTGCAACTGTCATTTGCCACAGTTTGCAGTTTACATCAAACAAAGCCCAAGGCAGAGCAACAAAAGAGGGAAAGACAGTGGGCAAACAAACTGGGAGGCAGACTAAATAACTGTGGCTTGTCTGCTGCACGGGTGAAACACAACCCAGTCAGTGTGTGTGTGTGTGTGTGTGTGTGTGTGTGTGTGTTTGCATGTGTGTGTGTTTGCATGTGTGTGTGTTTGCATGTGGATGACTGGCTATGTCTTTGTATCTGTGTGAACTCTCTCTTTCTCTCTCTTCTGTTGGGTGTGTATCTGTGTGTGTGTGTGTGCGCGTGTGCGTGTGCGCGTGTGTGTGTGCGTGTGTGTGTGTGTGTATGTGTGTGTGTTTGCGCATGGACAAATTGGCTGTGTCTCTGCATCTGTGTGAACTCTCGCTCTCTGTTGGGTGTGTGTATGTGTGTGTACGAACTTAATTGCAGTATATTGCATAAACTGTAACCGTGTGAACTCTCTCTCTCTGTTGGGTGTGTATCTGTGTGTGTGTGTGTGTGTGTGTGTGTGTGTGTGTGTGTGTGTGTGAGAGCTGGCAGCAAACACGAGAAACAAAAGTGTCTCGGCTCCATGCATCTCCACCAGGCCGCAGCTGTTGTCAAGTCCTTAAACTCAATGCAGGTGCTGTTGTCTTTTGAGCAGCTCTCGTCGTGCACACACCTCCTCTGTGAATACACTTTACAAGCGTGTGTGTTCATTAACATGTGCCTGTGTGTGTGTGTGTGTGTGTGTGTGTGTGTGTGTGTGTGTGTGTGTGTGTGTGTGTGTGTGTGTGTGTGTGTGTGTGTGTGTGTGTGTGAGACGATGGCTCACTGACAGCCATGGATGTCACGACTTCGGCACACGAACGTCTCCCGCTTTTGTTTGAAGAGAGTAGAGTGGAGTCTGCTGAGAGCCGAGCGGACAGACGGAGAGTCTGCAGCTGAAACGACGACATGGAATCAAATCAGATCAACAAAATGTATCCTGGTCCCGGTACAAAGGGGAGAGGGCTGATACCGTGTTTGTGTCCGTGCATTCAATATGAAGAGGAAACTTCCAGGGGTCAGTCGCCTCAGCCTCTGCACTGTCACGGACTGGACGTATTATACGAACTGGATTCACTGTCGGAGCTGGGGCCTGTCACTTCCCATGAAAGCTGCTCACCGGTGCGTGAGGCACACTTCCGCATTCGCACTTCCACACACAGCAGGAAGCGGCTTCTTCGAGGCCTGTGCTTCTCGTGTCTGCTCGTTATAGAAATATGGGTCCAAATGAGACAACTAGCACGTTTCTATCCCAATGATCCCAGTGAGTCATATGTCAACTGTTGTGCGTTGATAGGAAACTTTTTGGGTTGCCTAGCAACCCAAAAAGCGATGTATCCAGATGTGTAACCCACATTCAAGTATCTTGAATCCATGCAGTTCCCATAATGCATTCGTATCCATTTTTTTACACATAGCTAAAGAAATGATGCCAAAATATGCTCATCAAATCTTGCCCGTTTGTTTGGTAGCGATCAGGGGGAGGAGCCATCACGGCCAATCATAGAGCCGTTTCTGGAGTCATTCATGAACTATATTAACATCAGTTTTCCAGCATCAAATAACCAATTGAGACCAAACACATACACAATGTCATATGACCTACAATCTTTGAGTAAAAAAAAAAAAAAACATATATATATGTGGAAAATTATATTGATTTGAAAATCGAAGGTCAAAGGTTGGACTTTACAATATCACAATAGGTGAGTCACAACAGAACGAGGTGGGAGACATGACTGCATTGCAACAGAAGTCCCCTATTTTATAAATCAATCATCTTTATCATACTAAAGTGATAATACAGTTAATCAGCAAACCGGAATATCAGCTTGAATAATGAAGCAGACTGATAAGCGATTGAACCCCTCAGTTTATGACTTCACTTTGGAAAGGTTGAAATGTAACGTCAACAAATCACCGGTGGTTGTAAAGAGCAACTCTGGCTATTTCTCAGATTAAGCGAAGCAACGCTCCACTTCCAGATTTCCTCACCGACACATGGGAATCGATTTTCAGATTCCTGACTCTTCCTTCGTGATGGGACTCGTATCCAAAGCCACCATCACCAGGATCTCCAAATATTGACTTCACCCTTGATCTGTGTGTTGGGTCCACTCAGACGTTTGAGTTGCACAACAGGTTGAAGCAGCTGTCTTGGACCCACCAGTTGAGTTAACACCGGAGGGATGGGGGGTGGGCTTCAGAGGTGGGACCCCAGCCTGTGCACCCCCCCCCCATCCCCCACCACCAGGCTTATTTTCAGCTGGTATACTGGCCCTTGCCAGCAGGAGGTCACACCGGTGTATGGACACCTGAGAGGAGGCTGTTTTAACAGCCCTGTTTACGGCAGCCCCCCCACCAAACCATCCAAACCCCCCCCCCCCCCCCCCCCTCGCCTCCCCCACAACCCTCCTCCTCCTCCTCGGTATGCAGAGACATCGGGTTCCCATAGGTGTTGGCCAACAAAAACACCTGTCCTGGCGTCCAAATAGAACACAATCCTGCTGAATTCTCCATTTTGTGAGCCGCCACGGTCAGCACAACTCATTTCTGTTTTGTGTTTGAAATATCAGGGACACACGATAAAGCCAGCGCTCATCACGCACACACACCTGGACATCCATCTTCATGACAGCTAGCGCTCACCCATGATAACAGATCAGCACAACTACCACATGGAAATAGCCAGTAGGCTTGAGTCATGGCCTGACCCATGTTTGCGAGTAGGTGTGTGTGTGTGTGATGGTGCACGTCTACTTGTGTGAACCTGTGCGTCTGTGCATGTGTGTGTGTGTGTGTGTGTGTGTGTGTGTGTGTGTGTGTGTGTGTGTGTGTGTGTGTGTGTACTTTTATGCTTGTATGTCCTATGTAGCATACGGTGGCGCCCCTATGGAAAATACACACAAAGCTAATGGGGGTAGACCAAAGTACAATCTGATACAAAAAGATCCCTGTGAGAAACTGGGCCACCAAGAGTCTCCACCTGCTGCCTGCTTGTGCATGCGTGTGTGTGTGTGTGTGTGTGTGTATCTGTCTGTTTTCAAGTAATTTGACAGAGGTTGGAAGAGAATGACCACCTTAGACATTTTGTTTTTTTCAAAGTATTCAAGTATTTCATAATGAAAGCTCAAAACAAAAGATCAAATCTACTCTGCTTAGAAATAAAGTGTCATTTTGACTCAGAGTGGATCTATTATTTCCACGTTAATCCATAATGTGTTTTCTGTGGTATGGAAGCATGCATCATAAAGTTAAGACGATAGAAATACTGTGAAGGGGACATAGACGTCCACTCATGCGTCAAATCACATAAACTAGCATAGTGTTTCATGTGTAAATCAAGACTGAGCTTTACCTGACATCTAGTGGTTGATTGCAGTACTACTCCTCTACAACAGAAACCAAACCACATGGTGCTGGAAAACTGTGAAGATAAAAATAGATAAATAAATAAGTAAATATTTCTACTATTTAGATTTACGTCACCAACAATAATAATTGTGATAATAACGGTATAAATCCAGAATAAAATTCTTAATCAAAGACAAAAACAAACACAAACTATAAATAATAAAGGAAATAGCAACACCATTAAAATGTGTTGATATCGCATCATAATGTCATAATCAAAAGTTATGAAGAAAATATCATTATAATTTAGAAGTTATATTATGAAACACAACCTTTTGATGCAAGTCCTCTCAACTTTCAATTCCTCTGATATCACAGCAATGCACTCACAATATTTAACACAAATAAACAGATGTCACAACGGTGACCCATATATCTCTTTTTTTGTACCAACAGAATATGAATTCATCAAGTCTAGTGTTGTATCACATCTTCCTTATCTAAAGACAATTTGAATCCATTTTGAATATTAATTTACATTTTTGCATCTGGTATCAAAACATCAGTTATTGTGATGAAGACTGGGCATTGTGCTGACCCACTATATCATGAGTCCAGTCAACTATGAGTCAAATAAAATATTTACACGATGTCAAACCCATGACTATGGTTTTTTAAAGCCTAAAAAAATACTTTCTGGGGAATTCTGCCCGTGATTGCTCCTGTCCCATTAATCACTTCACCACATGAGCCTGTGTGTTGTTGTTTTTATCCAGATGAGTCGTTTAACCCCCCCCCCTTTTTTACCCCCCCCCCCCCCCCCCAACTGGATTGTATTAGGACCCGTCTCCATGGTTACCATTAGGTCAAATGTAAAAGGTCATTACAGGGAGACAGATGGCAATCACAATCCTCACAGTTATTAACTAGGTGCAGATGTGTGTGAGGGAGGGAGGGAGGGCATATGTTTACTTGTCTGTGTGTGTGTGTGTGTGTGTGTGTGTGTGTGTGTGTGTGTGTTGTGTGTGTGTGTGTGTGTGTTGATGTGTAGTGAATATCAAAGTCACTTCAGTCTGATGTTGTCACTGTATTGATGAAGTAGTACAGGTCTCTTGCACAGTCCATGTCCTACTTTAGACCCCCATTCTGTTTTCCATTGTCTCTCTCTCTCTCTCTCTCTCTCACACACACACACACACACACACACACACACACACACACACACACACACACACACTGTGTGTGGAAACCAGTGTCAGGGAGCCTGCAATCGCACAATCTGATTTGATTGAAAACACGGTAAATCCCACTCTGGCCCTGGGGGCATTCAGTCTCAAATCATCTCTGACACACTGATGTCCCATAAACCCAATTCTTAATCCCAAAGCCTTTTTTTTAATTTATTTTGTGGCCAGTGTGCCACCCATCTCTGCAAATCCCCCACTCACATTCACCCCGCCTCCATCTCTCTGTTTGTGTGTGTGTGTGTGTGTGTGTGTGTGTGTGTGTGTGTGTGTGTGGGGATGAGTTTGTGCACAGCTGGCATCCCCATCCTCTAACCTGTTCTGTTCTGCTCTGGATGTGATTGTGGGTGCGCAGATTTGAACTGTGCACCTGGACACGGTCAGGGCTTGTGCAGCCTGCTGCTGTGCTCTCTGCTGACGGAGCACGTTAAAGGACCACTGCATGCTGCCTTTTCTGGGAGGATAAGTTCAGATCTGCATTCCTGGAGAGAAAGACAGGTGCTCCTCCTTATTGGGGCCAGTGGAAGTGCAGCCACCAGAAGAGGATGCACCACAGGGGGAGTTCAAGAATATCCTTTCATTATTTTTGTGCACAGGATATTTTCTGTTTTTTTCTGTGACTTTTCTGGGATTTGAACGGATCACCATCGGATTCCCAGCTTTTCTGCAGTGGAAGTGAAAAGTTTTCCCTCTCCCTCGCCTCCTCTGCATCCACCCCCCATCCAACCCCCCCAAAATCAAAAATAATCCCGCAGAACCAACAGCACCAAAAAACCTGAGTGGGCAGGAGCACCGTTATTCCTATGCATGCATGGTAGCACCCACGCGGGATCCACGCCTTGCAGCTCACCACCGACATGTGAACGCAACTGTTTAAAGAAACATTAATTGCGCGTTCGCGGCGCAGCATCAGGACCAGCAGCATCCCATGCGCGTCCCCGCTCCGGCAGAGGCTGCTGCTGCCCGACATCCCGGGGAAAAAAAGGAGTTGGAGGAGCCGCGCGAGTGAAAGTTGGGCTGAATCCGGGGGATGGAGAGGATGCTGCGGAGCGACCCACGGCCTCATTAACTGTAGCATATGCGGAGAGACGTGTCCATAGGTGAAGGATGACTTGCAAAATACTGAGCCTATGCGTCTTGTTTTTGGGTTTCCAACACTGCTCGTCACGTAAGTCCCGTGGAACAGACCTTATTCCTGTGTTGTGGCTTGTTGGGTGTATCTTTCACACGTGCCTATCTATTGGGCATCCTCATCAGATTAGAGTCGTTTGAATGCGTTTGGAAAAGTTGCATTATTGGGATATAAGTGGGGACTACCACTGGGGGAGGGTGGGGGTGTATATATTATGGGATGTCTGAAGGGCACAACACCCCGCGTTCCATCCAGACTTCGTGGTCTTCCATCACAGAGAAGCCTTAAATGTCACTATTTATGCCTCGATAGTGTTAATGTTGCAGGGGTGGAGCGGGATTGCGCAAAGTGCGCCCGCGCCCGTCCTGCGGAAGGTGCGCACTGCACAGTCTGCATTGCAGTGCTTTCAGGGAGCCGGCGTGCAAGTTTCCGCACAGTGCGCCCCCCCCACCCCCCGCCCCCCCACTCTGCACTCAGAGCACGGGGGATTCTTTCTCAAGCAAATCGTCTCCATGCTGCAGTGTTGTTATTAAAAAATGCGCTGATATGATGAAGTGACGCTGTGGAGTCCTGCACCGTGCGGGACTAGCCCACTGCAGCACTTTTTTTGGAGGGGGGGGGGGGGGTTGCCTGCTCTGTCCGCATCACCTGTCCACAGCAGAGTAAAGTC
>JAFBJT010110154.1:46589-59326 GCA_016785325.1 Chascanopsetta lugubris | reverse complement strand
TGCTGCTGATGAGTGGAGCAGTCCACAAAACACAGTGGCATCAACTTAGTTTCTGTCACGTTTTGCTCCCTGCTCATTAGTTTCTTGCGCTCTTGTAACGAAGTTTACAAACTTTCCCACTCACACCTGTCAACACAAGTAGGCTTTACTTTAAATGCCTCGCACACTCTCTTCTTTACTTTTCACACACACAGAGCCTTTCTCCTACTGGGATCCTCCATGTTTGTGGCCAAATCTCTCACTCTCACTCCCCCATCCTCCCACCCCCCCCCCCCTGCCCCCCCCCGCGCTTCTCTCGTCCCTCACTCGATCTCGCGGCCCACACCCTCCAATTTATCGCTGCTTTCCATTAACATGTGTTTTGTCCGTCCCTGCAGGCTGCGCTCTGCTACACCAGTTGATTTACAGCTCTTATCAAATACATATTGCCAAGCGAGTGAGACATGCAACCTTTCATTTACACGCCGCCGCCCGGCAAATTCGACACACTACATTAACAAGAGGAATGAGTCTTGCTCTGCATGCCAAGAGTGTGTGTGAGAGAGAGAGAGAGAGAGAGAGAGAGAGAGAGATGAATAGAAAGTGTAGCAGAAGAAAATATTGTACAGTAAGTGTGTGGAAGTTTGAGCTTTACCATCTGTGCGGGTGAGAGAGCACAGAAGAGTATTTACATTTCACGTATTGATAGTTAGGGGTAAGTACAGATGCCAGTCTTTGTAAAATAGTGAGTCCAAAACAGCCACATCTATACATCATGGTTGACAGTGTGTATAAAGAGTGGCAGTGGTGTGTTTCATAAGTAATGTAGGTTAAATCTTCCTAATTGGAATTTGAATTGATCGATTTGCACCTAATTGATGTTTTTCTTCTGCAAAAATGCTGACCGTGGACTTTTTGGATTTACCATGTAAAGGTTAATGGACGTCTCTTAATCCAGTCATTAAGACGGAGGGACGAGTGGCTGATGGACACAATGGCTATGTGATGATGAGAGAGACAGTTTGTGTGTGTGTGTGTGTGTGTGTGTGTGTGTGTGTGTGTGTGTGAGAAAGTGTGATTGAGAGAGTGAGTTAGTCTGCTTCATAAATAGTTGAATAATGTTTGTATATTGTCATTTTTGGTAGTTTTGTGCTCACGTAGCATCTCGCTGTTAATTGCAAAGACATATCAGCGTTTCTTTAAACGTGATATACCTCACTTTTATCATTCTCAATACATTTAAGATTTTCCGCCGTTTTCTCTTTTTTTCTTTCTTTCCAGTTTCCCCCCGTCTCTGTTTTTATTAGTGAGCCGTTTGAACCGAAAACCTCACCTTCTGAAAGCCTCACTACTCAGTGGCAATGAAAGTATTAACCCTAAATGACAAGAGACATTGTGAAGTATCGCTGGGTCCATTAGCCAGCTCTATTTTATCCTCTGTTATCTGGAGAGTGACAAGTCAACGAGTTTAGTACAAAGCAACCACCTTAGAATGTCTTCATATCCAGTGGTGATGCCATTTGCATATTTTCTGGGGGGGGGGGACATTTTTTAGACTTCAGGAAGTGAGCACCATGCGTTGATGAGTGATCGCTGCGGTCACAGATCCACCTGTAAAGCAGTGTGCTGTAAATATTCAAACTTGTGTGTAACTCTTCATTTACATTCAGATGCACACAGACACACAAACACCCCTCCGCTGCACCTAATGGCCCATTTATCGCTGTGTGACCTCGCCCAGGCTGCCTGCTGATCCACAGCTCCCAGGCTAAATAGATGTTATCCTAGGATTTGCACACACACACACACACACACACACACACACACACACACACACGCACAACATGTTCACACATCGCGGTGTCAAAAGATCACAACATTACTCGCTGCTTATACACTGACGCATTTCCTGGTACGGGGGGGAAAAATCACGCACCTTCTCACCACAGAGAAATCGCAGTGTGTCAGTGCCGCACTAATGGCCTCATTAAATCCGGCGTCGAGACAATTTGTGAAATCAAATCCGCTCCAGCTGAAATGTAATCACATTTTTTCAGAAACGCCGGAAAAGCCGCAGACTTGTCAGAGAGCTATTTTATTCGTGTATCTCGACAGATTGTGAGCGAGGCCCTTATTTAGAAGGTGAGAGGCCTTTTGCAGAGTCAGCGCGTTAATCACATGTTTAACCAACACATTCAGTGTCTATCCAGAGGTTGTCCAAACTGGGGGGCCAACTGCGGCCCATGGTCCTTTTTGTTTTTTTTGGGCTTAAAATAAAATGGAATGTGGCCCACACATGAAACTTGCACTTGACTGTATTGTATTTCCCAGTTTTATTCACCGAGGGCCACATACAGAAAATGCACAAGGGTCAGCGCCACTATTAAAGCCACCAAAATAAATCAAATCTTGGTCAATTATGCTCGTTAATTAGAATTAAAAACAGACTTCATCACAACTACCCATCAATGGGCTTTCATTCTGAGACCATCTCATACATTTTCTTACAAATTTTATAAATGGACAAATGTTAATACAACAATTAATTTACATAAATATATAATATAGAAATGAGCAATAGTTTTGAGCAATTTGAGCAATCGTTGCCTTTTATTTGTTAACAAAGTTGGACCCGTGCAGGACCGTCTTCAATGAAGCAGAAGCTCCACGTAGTGTTAAACACATTGAAGCACATGTTTATCTGTGGGCCTCGTTCCCTTATAGTTTTTTTGAATTAGCTGCGGAACAATGAGAAATGATCCTGGAACCTCCTGCTGTTACGGTCATGGTATCGAAGTGAATGTTGAATCCCGGCTTTCTTCAACAGTAATTCACGATGTCATCGGTCAGGCCGGAGAACTTGTTGGGTTCGGCACAGAGAAACAAATGTTTGCATCAGAATGGACCAGATGTTACAGAGTGTGGTGCCTCATTGAGGTTGGCGTAACCCGGGTCCCTGAGGGACCCCTGTTGTTTGGCTCATTTTTCCCACCGGCTCCCGTGTCCCCTGACTCACCAAATCCCCAACAGCCAGTCACACGCATGCGCATGTTTCTATTTCTATACAATTAGATCTACCTGGCTCACCTCCTGGATTCACAATCCACAAAATCAGGACAGAGGTCGCGCTGCAAGGTGAGCCACACCACCTTATTATTTCTATAACTGCTGCGCACACACACACACACACACACACACACACACCAACACAGACGGTGTAAACAAGGTCTTTGACTGCTTATCATTGACTTGTCTCAAACCAGCAAACCGGCAAAAGTGAAACCACAAGCTCCGTCTTGCAGCTATTATGTTAATGCACACACACATACACACACACACACACACAGAAATAAACACACACTTATATACAAACACACCGCAGCTTCAGCGACTTGTTCAGCTGACCTCACTGCACCATCTGTACCACCTCCCTTAGTCCGCCATGATTTATGACTGTCCGCTCGTGTGTATGTGTGTCTGCATGCACTAATAAGCTACGTGGACATGTTGTGTGTGTGTGTGTTGTGAATGGATATATTTTTGTGTGTGTAGGCGTGTGATATATGACATGAATGGTCAAATTCAGAGGTTTACATGGCTCATGGTTCACTCGGCTCGTCTGCAATTAATGAGTTTCAAGCAAGTAGAGGAAAACAAAAGAAAGGATCAACTAAACCAAAGAGTGAGTAAAGAAGTGATAACGTGTAACTTCACAAACAACTTTGAACGGAACTCCCTTTCTGCTGTCACACCTCTGAACTGTGACCTTTCGAAACGCATTGTTCATAACATAAACAGCAGTTTTCGTATTATTAAATTCAGATCAATGATATTTGAACATTTGCATAATATGGAAATAATGCTTATTTGCTTTCCATAATGGGGCATATTTATCGCTCTGAACACAACAAAGGCTTGGTAAACAAACGTGGACGTCAATTATGTCGTGACCATGTAGAAGAAATCTAAAACGTGCAAAGTGCCAAAACGTAAGAAAGGATAAACAGAATTCCACCATGTGCACGGACGAATGTTGTATTTTGGCCACATGCTCAGAACCAGCTGCTGAGCCGCGAGACCGGTCAGTGAGTTGGCCGGACGAAAACGAGCTTCATACCAGACTGGCGCCATGTGTTTGTTATTTATAGGACAGAACAGGTAATATCGCATAACTTGAAGTTCGACTTTTGGCGTGAAACAAACTGTTTCACATTCCAGGATATAGCTACGCAGCTGTTGGACCGCTAGATGAGTGTATTTATATTCAAGGCAGCATCTATTTGAACCTTCCACCTTTGCTTCCATGGGCTGCTGTACACTATCCCACCGAGCCACTGACGCTGGTAAAGTAAACGGGTATCTTCAATGGAAAAAAGTACAATCAGTTTCATCAATCAATTTCACGTGGGCCGCATTCTGTTATATTTTTAGAATTTGCTTCGGGCCAATTAAAAGTGGATTGCTGCCCACAGTTGGCCCACGGCCACTAGTTTGGATAACCCTGTTCTAGAAACTGCAGCGTGATGATGTGGTAAAGTCATTTTGTTTTGTGCATTCCCCCAGATATATATATATATATATACACACACACACACACACACACACACACAGTGTGGATGAGGAATTTAATGGGTCCACTGGGGAAGTTTGTGAAGTGTCTGACAGGTATTTATGTTTGTGGCTGATCGATCGATTGCTTCATCATCCAAACTCTGGGAAAGTCTACTCTTTACCTGCGGAGACTGGCTTTGTGGAAGGTTTGGACCGGGAGTCTCTTTAGAAGCTGAGAAAAGGGTGAAAATCGATCAGAGCAATTGCACAACGTTTTTGTCATAGTTGGTACAACAATTTGAAATGTCCTGGAAAAGAAAGTAGCCACAGATGAACTGGGCGCCAGGTTCTGCACAGGTTAGACCAGGACAACGGAGCTGTGATGTCAGAGGTGTGAAGAAAAACCACGACGACGGAGTGTGTGACGCCAACATACACAGGTCAGGGAGGGGAAGATGTCACAATCGGCCAAAGTGCAGCTTTACTCATCTCTTCTTTTGAGCTCAGAATAGGAAGTAAATATGGACAGAGATGAGCTGCAGATTTACTTTAGATCTTTAGACTGAAGAGAATCGTATTGTCAATGCAAACGAGGATAAGTACAAGAACCAATTACCTCAAACAGTGGAACTCATTTGTGGAATGTAGAGATGGTGTCATGGCCACATCCTTTAAGCTCTTATAGATCACAAGGTTTAGGCTGTTTTTGGAGTGAGTTGTTAATGATATAATTGCTATTTGGGGAAAAAAATGATGTAAAGTCTAATAATGTTGGACAGTTACACAAAACGATGTAAGTTATCCGACACATTCAGACCTTTCAGGGCATAACTCTGGGATCATATTCATTTTTTTTTAAATGAACTAAATGAACCAGATGTAAATAGATATAGTCATGACAAAAGGTTAACAAGGTGAGAGTATTTTAGTTTGCGCCACATAAATGTGCCATTTGAGTCAGGATCTGAAAAGGCAATTTGTGTGTGTGTGACTTAAATACTTTGTGAGTTAAGAAATGACAAATGGATACAAGGTCGCGTTGTACTTCAACCACAGGATGTTCCATGTATTCCAGTGTCACTGCCGCCACTTGTTTGCACTCAGGTGTCTTGGATCATGCTAATGGTTTGAAAATAGGCTCCATTTGATGTATTTCTTACCACCATTTTCTTCCATCACTTTGTCCCTGGTGTGCAAATGGTATGATAACAACCCAGCAGAGGCATGATTCCCCTCCTCACGCCACATCTAAAGGAGCCACGAGCAAAAGTGTTGACAAAATATGAAACCTGTCCAATCACACACTGTCTTGTTTGGATGTGCTGCCATTCACCACCGCCCTCACCATCCATCTCCTTCATGCTGCTCCCTCCCTCCTTCCTCCCTCCCTCCTCCCTCTGCCACTTAGCCTGGGTGATGTATTTCCTCTTTGATTCACATCTTCCTTTTGAAGATCTGCATCTTGCATTTGTCCGTCCATTTGATTTCCCTTTAAAGGTGCAGTGTGTTAGATTTTGGTCACCTTCAAAAATATTACAAAACAATGACATAGTGAGATTTTCATGAATTTATAATCACCTAAATGTGCTATCCCCCCCCCCCATTACATGAGTCCATTAATGTCTTTTTACATAAGGAGTGGGTCCTCTCTATGGAGGCAGCCATGTTGTTACAGTCGCCCATAGTGTCTCCTGCATAATCTGAAGGGTGAAGGTGGGGTGAAGGATGAATTTAAAAACACCTAAATGTTGTATCCCCCCCCCCCCCCATTACATGAGTCCATTAATGTCTTTTTACATAAGGAGTGGGTCCTCTCTATGGAGGCCGCCATGTTGTTACAGTCGCCCATAGTGTCTCCTGCATAATCTGAAGGGTGAAGGTGGGGTGAAGGATACAACATGCAACTTCACCTCTAGATGTCACCAAATCGTACACACTGCACCTTTAAATTCCAGTTTTCCGATACATTTGTGTGTGTTCTGCGGGCGGTGCATGTGTTTGTCTGTATGCTCTAATACCACACATTTGTGGATGTGTGTTTGTACCTGTATCTCTGGTGGTCCTACAAATAGCCGAAACAAATTACATCCCAGCATCTGCCCTCTATCTCTGCCTGTGTGTGTGTGTGTGTGTGTGTGCGCGTGTGTATTTTTGCGTGCGTCATCCCTACATGATCATTCTTGGTGAAAACTACTTTTCTTCGCCTCGCTTGAGGTTTTTTCTCCCCCCCCCCCTTCCTCCCTCTTTCATCCCCCTTCAGGTTTGCTGCGTCCCTGGATACTGTAAGCGCCTTATTTACATTCTCAGCCTGGCTGAACCCCGTGGGACTCGCACACTCGTCCAGCTTCCAGCTCTGACAGAGACAAGTGATTCTTTGTGAAGCTGGCCCGTCCCAGCGCTCGAAGGTTTTGGCTCAGTGTGCCGTCTTCTTTTATTCCCGCTCGCAGTCCGTCTCCGACTCTGTCTCCCGTCTCTTTGTCTGCTGAGTAATTCGGACATTACATCACCGACCTGCTCGCCAACGTCTTGGTTGTTATATGTCTTATTCAGCTAAAACCTGTCTCTTTGAAATTACACTTATAAACTACAAAATTTTAAGAGGAATTGCGGTTCATCCGGTGCACGAATAGAATAGAATAGAATAGAATGCCTTTATTGTCATTATACACAATGTACAACGAAGCGCATATAATTAGATTTGTTATTACTATTGCTTCAGTATTACTATTATTTTTTACAATTATAGTTACAATCAGTACTGTTTTATAATTATTACTACGACTAATGATTATAATAATAATAATAATACTTTAAATATTAATAATGGTAATATAATAATATCAATACCAAATTAATATGTTAATGCTGCTATTGTTATTGTATCACTTTCAAGGGGAATCTTCTGTGCAGTAGTGTGTGTGTGTGTGTGTGTGTGTGTGTTATTAAAAAAATGTCATCTTATTCATAATGTTTATTCTGTCATTTAATTTGATCTGTTGAGCTGCTGTAACAGTAACTTATTTGATCATATTTTTAAAAGAAAATACAATTTCAGTACAGGTGAAGCTTTTCAAAAGATGGATAATAGGGATTCAAATGAAAATGGTTATGATTCATTACCACCATATGAATGGAATCTGTCTCTGTCTAACATACTGAAACACATCATGAATTCCGCTTGTTGCTTATGAACCAGTTTTCAGTTTTATTTCACTTTTAGCTTCTTCGTGTTAAATCCGTCCATGTCCGTCTCTGTCCATCTGCCTCTGACACCCCAGAAACACCCAGAAACACCAGTGACAGTGGAATTATGGCCCAATAATTGCAGTGGTGCTGGGTTTGGTCCTGGGATACCATCTGTCTCCAAAGCACTTTTCAGGAAGCAACCACTGGAACTGATTTACCCCCAAATTTATTTGAGGCACCACTCTGCTTCCTCCATTTCATTTTGTACTCTTCTTTCTTTCCTTCTTTCTTTCTGTCTTTCTTTTGAGCGGCTACAGTTCAGCCATTAGACCAGACTCTTCCTATTGAATAAGTGGTAAAGCAAGTTTACAGCTCTATTATAGCAGCTGAGACTGACCTGCTCATTGCTTTCACTAATTAACTTGTAGATAGGAGCATCAATTCCAGGCAAGATGAAAAGGGTTTTTTGTGAGTCTTGATGTGAAGGTCCTCATGAGGAGAATAACGCTTTAGAAATGTAGAATAAAAGGTGGGCGGAGTTATCTGTTTGTGTGCATGTGTTGGATATTTATTCCGTGAGGTTTGGTGAGTGTGTGTGTGTGTGCGTGTGTGTGTGTGGCTTTAGTGGTTAGCATTTAAGGCTCCCCCTTTGGAGAGGCCTGATGGGATGTTAGGTTCCATTTTAGGAGGCAGCCATGCTTTTAAATGGCCCGATGTTGTTTTGCTGCTGCAGAGGGGAAATGTGCATGAGAGATGAAATAACATCTGGAAAAGAAGAGGAGAAAAAAAAAATGACAAAAGGTGAAAGTGGGTTGAAGTGAGGGGAAAAAAAATAAGTATCAGTTTTCTTGCCCTCTCCCTCGTTCTCTCCTCCACCTGAGTGATTGTACCTTGTTGATGTTTTTCGATTGGGCAAATAAGCACATCTCTTTCTTCCTTCCTTTGCTTGTTCGTTCCATCTCGGAACGCTCTCTCCAATTGGCAGATCAAAGCGATGACTTCCTCCTTTTGAAACAGACGAGCACACGCACGCACGCACACACACACACACACACACACACACACAAATATTGCTTGACCGAATCATTAGCACCCAGCTGAGGTGCGCTGGTGCGAGAGAAGACATTCTTTTCTTTTATTGACCGAAGGAAGTGACGCTATTAAATAAGAAAGCAGAGAAAAACCACAATTTAGTTGTGTGGGTGTGTGTCTCCCACATATTCTCCATCTACCAACATGCCTCTTTGAATCCCCTGGACTCACCACTTGTGGGAGAAGATCTAATGAGGTCCGAGGAGGACCGAGACAAAGTTTAGCACCCTCTGCTGGAGCTGCCAATCCTTTGTCCTGGTCGACATTGGATGGGTGTTTACGAATGCTTTCCATCTGCAGCCAGCTATTTTCCCCATGCGGCAAAGATGGTTTCATCCCATCGGCACATCCTTTAAACTAGTCGCACTGTGCGATGTACATTCACACATCCTCTGCTGAAGAGTCTGTCATAACTGAAGCACGGCCGAGCTCCGCGAGTGTTTTAACCTCTTTCGTGAGCCTTTTTTCTTTTTCCCTCCCGAGACAGACGTCTGGGTATCGAGGGCATTTTGATATCAGATGTGAAAGGGTTTAAGCAATTACGTATTTATGCCGTCTTCCTGTGAAAAGCTCCTTTTGTCAGCCAGGTGCCTGGTTAATGCCGAGCGCGGTCTCACTCCTGCCGGCTGCTCGTCTCTCTGTATTGTTGTGTATTCTGCTCCACATTCAGGTCTGTGGAATCACCACCTGACCCTTGCTCACCTTTGCTACACAGCGGCGTCCGGAGCAGGAAGTTCTTCTCGTGTGTATCCGAGTCTCACCAGATCCCTCTCATTCATATGATCTATTACACTATATAAGGATGGCAGTGGACAAAATTCCAATAAATCCGGAGTGTGACTGCGCTGTAAATAAGTTTCTAATATTCAATGGTCCATTGAGGCCTATTTAGAAAGACCTGATGGAAAATAATATTCTTTCCTTCCACAGGGACCTGCTTGTTCTGTCAGAAGTAGTGAATTGATTCCCGATAATGATAATGATGATGGTGATGATGGCGATAATGATGTTGAGGGAACAAAACATTGGTAATGTCCAGGCATCAGGGCCATTGGCCAAATGAGGCAACTCATATCTGACTGTGTACTTGATGGAACTTGATTGACTGTTGTCATCAAGGCAGTTCATGTGTGTTGATCGACAGATGCACACACTGTATTTACTTTGTTTACCACATATTTACTATGCTAAACCTCCACATATGAGAATGGCTCCATGTGTGGATTCAATCTTGGCCTTGGAGTTAAAGTGGATCCCATATGTTGTTTCTGATGCTTCACATGCACAACATCAGTGTCATGTGACACATTAGATTAGATTTCTTCAAGGGGGCGGGGCTAACGCTCAAGCATTTTAAAATTCAGCAAACACGAGAGAAAGTGGACACAATGAAAAGTTACATTCCTGTTATGATGCGGTGACAGGCTCGCTCTCTCTTTCTCTCTCTCTCTCCTCTCTCTCTCACCCACAAACCCCCCCTCCCCCCCTCTCTAATCTCGGCCCAGGTGAGTAATGTCATGTAGGAACAATGGCCTATTGTGTTTTATTGAGCTGCCCACATCCCACTCTCCATCTCTCTCTCTCCTTCCCTGGTTCTCTCAGTATGCCCTCGACTCCCTTTCTCACTTTCTTCTCCTCGTCTTGAAGTCTTTTTTTCCTTCCTCAGTCTCTCAGAGATTGTAAAGGACTATGAGGATGGATAGATGAATGAAGTCAGCTGGGGCTGCATGGATTGCGTAAATAAGTGGGGAGTAGAGAATAATGGGAATGAGAAGAAAGAAAGGGGGCGGTGGAAGTGTGCAGGTGAGGAATAAAAGGATCAGGTGGACAGAGAGATGGATGGATGGCGGAAAGAAGAAGGGATTACTGAAATTGTAAGGGAAAGGAGGAGAAAGAAGTCGCGGATGACGAGGCCGGATTTGTGGTTTACGGATGAAAAGTACAAATTCACGGAAGGAACGAAAGAGAGAAAAGTCCGGAGGAAGGACGACAACGTTGGGGAGGGACGGAAAGTAAAAGGGGGAAACGATCGAGGAAGAGAGAGAGAGAGATAAAGAAAGAAAAGAGGGAAGGATGATGTTGTGAGTAATGGCTGGAGAGTGTTAAGGCCTTAATCAATGCTTTCATTAATATTAATTCGTTTAGCCCCGACAGAGGGGCGGAGCTAACCCAACACTTTCTGCTCAGATTGATCGCCGAGAGGGCACCAAGGGCGTACACACACACACACACACACTCACACACACACACACACACACACGCACACACACACACACACACGCACACACCCACCAGCGGAATCACTCATGCATCCTTTGTGCTGACATTGTGCATGAACTCTCAAGACCTCAGCTTGTGAAGCATCCTGCATCTTAACCTCACACACACACACGCACACGCGCACCCGCGCGCGCGGGTGCGAGAGAGAGAGAGCACGGAAAGAAAACTGTGACAGGGCCTGTTCAAGCAGAACTCTAATTTTACCTTTCTGGTGGCTCTCCCAGTAAGTCGCGTACACATGAGGCCACATTTGATTTGATTTTCATTTCTGCCAAAAAGACACACACACACACACACACACACACACACACACGCGCACACACGCACACGCACAAATCAAATCTCCCCTACACTTTTTTTACTACATGACTGCAACTAGCCAGTGAAATGGGAATGCAATGGAAATAACTGTTAAATGATTGCATTAAAAGGTGCAGTGTGTAAGATTTTGGTCATTTTTGCCACTTCTAAAAATCTTACAAAACAATCACATACTGACATTTTCATGAATTTATAATCGCGCAAGTGTTTAATTTATTTTCCATTACCTTTAACTGAGCCCATATTTGTATATTTACATGAAGAGTGGCTCCTCTCTATGGAGGCGGCCATGTTTTTTGCAATAGGCCCGAACAGGCAACCTGAACGCCTATTGAGGTTCTTGCAACATCTATAATGAAGTATAGCGCAGTCCAAGAGTTGTTTGTTTTGCATTGAGGACTATAGATTGGTGTTCTGGCCTGGCACTGACCCTATAGAAAAATGACATTCCCATTCCCGTGCACTTGCATGTGCACACATGCACACACACTCGCAGTATTGACCTTGGTGGACAGTGACAGACAGCATTTGAAGACCTGGGAATCCACTTTCTCTCTCTCTCTCTCTCCCTCTCTTTTTTTTAACTTTCTTGAGGCTGTATTTAATAGAGCTCCTTTATAGGGCGGACTGCACCTTTACAGCTTATAGGCCTAACCCTGATGGAGTGAGACAGATGAACTAACAGATACTGTGGGGCGGTGGGCAGTATAGAGAGGCAGTATACAGTCATTTGTGAGCGTGACGGAGGAAGGCACAGGAAGCTGGAGTCACAGAGCTGGAAGGTCAAAGTGTTAAAGAGCCCGTTGGCTCCATATCGAAGACCTGTGCTGCGTAATGGGTGTGAGATTTCATTAGAGCTGCGGGGTTTAGGGGTTTTATTCCCTTTTTTGTTGGAAGTCTTTGAAAGAGTCTTGATTTGGCGGGTGGAGGATCCCTGGAGTAGAAACCCTCAGGCTCCTGAAGGACAGAAAAATGGCTCAGCTCTGTGAAGTTTGATGAAGTCATAATGTTGTTTTTTTTCCATTTCATGTGTTGATTAAATATTATGAGGTAATTATGTCATCATGTTTCATTTCCAGTTTTTTTTTATCATAAAGAACCAGCACATGATGAGTGTATCAGTAATTGCAGTTTTAAATTCCCTTGTGTGAGCCAATGGTGTGAGCTGATGCAAAGTCACCACTAGACTCAAGCTGCAGCCATCGATTATTTTTGTAATCAATTAGTTTATCGATGACTTTCTTCGATTCGATTAAACAATTATTTTGATGGGGAAAAGACATGTCTGAATATGACAAACATCTTGTTCGTTATTCCAGAACCAGCTG
>JAFBJT010110154.1:29021-46495 GCA_016785325.1 Chascanopsetta lugubris | reverse complement strand
AGCAACAATAACATAAGTATATATACAAGTATTGTTGAGTTGAGTGGCAGCGAAATTAAGGAAACAAAGCTTCGATTCAGGAAAATTATAATCAAATGATCTTTATCATCGATGATAATCGGTTAATTGTTTCAGCTCTACACTAGATTTCTCCAAGTCCTCCACGAGGCTTTTCATAGAATGAGATTTGACCCGTGCTGCAGTGGCCAGATGATGGGGTTCAATACATAATTTGATATATGACTGATTTTGGCCACGTCTCCCCGTTCTTTCTACTGTGTGTGTGTGTGTGTGTGTACGTGCGGACCGCACACACACGCCTGTGTTGCTGCACACGCTCCGATTCTCCCGTCTGGAGGAAGCGAGAAGGTGGACGAGCATGTCTGCTCACATTAAGCGAGGTATTCCTCAGTGCGCAGCCATTTTTTAAGCTAAATAATTTCAGGCCGTCGGCCACATAAATCACCCGAACAGAGATAAAACGCCTCCATGATGGAGAGAGGAGCGGCCCGTGCCAGGGCATCATTTTAATACAGTTGCTGTGGCGTGTGCGTTTGCACACGTGGACCCGTGTTCCTGCTGCGTGGAGGCAGGCTCTTTTTTGAAAGGCTTATCTGTCTTCCTGCACAGGGACACACCATCGGACCCAAGGCCTCTTTTATTTGTCCAACACCTGTTGGCGGTTCGGCTTCATTCTCTGGGAGAATAATATTCTCACCCGTGTTCCCCCGATTTATTTTTCTCAGTGGGGCAGATTATCCGCAGAAACAGCGAGCAGGCGATGCGACAAAATACCGACCAAATGAGCCGCCATGGATAGCAGAGAGTTCCGCCAGATTAGTATTCAGCCGGAAACCTCGAGGATTACGTCAGATGAGCTGCTTTTTAATGCGCAAGTGCACACGAAAAACTTCATTAGATGTCGCTCGTTGCTCGCAGCTCGTTGCAAAACAATGCACGGCTGCCTCGCAAGGTCCAAAAGAGGCAGAATGGGAAAGTGGCTGCACATATTTATCACTGTAAATAATGGGTAATGGAAATCTCTATCTGTGCACGGGGGCTTGTTTTACAGAGTGCAGAAAGCAGCTGGAGTCAACAAGCTGGAAGTAAACAGAGATAGGAAGTCTAAATCTAGTAATTGAGTCATATTCAAACAACCACGTCAACCATTTCCTGTAATTCTCCCGCCACTGACGCGCATTTTAGAATAGCAATATGATTTTTTTTTTCTTTCTCGGTATGCGCATTTTAGTGACGTCTAGCAGTAAAGATAGATATCCCGAGCCAGTAGAGTACAGCTTGCCTCATGTCCCATTCAAAAATGGTAACAAGGAAATATACTGGCCATGGACGCACAGATGGTTCTCTTTAACATCAGTATCAGGACTGTACATAATTGACTACTGTTGGTGTGGCGCCTTTCATGGAGGAGGATCGACTCTGATGTTGATACATGAATATATGTTATAGTGTAATGTAATCATTTGCTGGAGGAGTTAGCCTGATGCTACCGAACGTACGCCGCCTTCGCTCCGTAGTCGCAGGCTAACTCCTCCAGTTCCCTGCTCTCAATGGGATCCTTGAAATGGCCTCTCAGTGAAAGGCTTGGAAGACGTTCAGTGGTGAACACGGCTCTATACAGGATGTAAATGTTTTATTACACCGTGACAATCATAACATCTATCATAACAGTAAATAAACAGTTTGGATGCCTTTTGTAGCGCTTTAAAAAACAAAAAAAACGGCTGCAAACAAGCGGCCATAGAAACGTCGATAGCCTAATGATAGACATTTTTGGATGAATGATTTTAGAGTGAAGATTATCCCTCTGAACTAAATGTGTCAGTATCCCAGGTTTGTGTTCTCTACAAGGCTCATTTTCAACAATCATCCCAAATCCAATATAATAATCTCATTGATTTATTACTGAGGGAACCGCTGCAATGAGGAAATTCCAGCTTGGTCTTGAAAAATACACCCCCCCCCTACACCCCCCCACACCCCCCAGCACTTTATTGTCTTGTAGATTTTATATTCTATCTTCGGTTTTGTGCTACTTTTTATTTGCCATGTTTTACTGCCGAGTCAAGTCAACATTACGATGCTGTTATGTACGATTGTGTAAATATGCCCCCCACCCCACAGCCCCCCACCCCCACTCCCCCCCGCCCCTACCCCCAATGCAGGTGCCAAGATTAAATTCAGGTGAAGTTTTGCAGACAGTTTAATGCTGTGAGGCAGATAAGAAGCTTTGATATGCCAGATAAGATAGTTTGTCCCTCAAGCCTTCCATGCTCAACATAAATAATCTCCTATCACTCTGAGATTAAATTTAAATCCCCGGGTTTTTAGCCGGGGAAGTTTGCACTGATTCTTTGATTCAGTTCGACTGTGTCGGCCGCCAGAGTTTGTTGATATAATGAGAAAAACCCATTAATATTAATATTGTCACTTGCGATGTTGTGACAATCAGACCAACCTGAAACTTGGGAAATTAGTTTAAATATATATATATATATTTTTTTTTTTTTTTTAATTGGGTTGCCAAGGTCTCAGCAAATGACACTGAGTGAGTTTGGATTAGAAGTGAACAAATGCTGATCTGAGAAGAGTGAGGGGAGGAGTTTGATCGCCCCAACTCTACAATAAACCATGATTAACTCAAATCATTGCCTGATGTGTGTTGTTGGGGTGAAAGTTTATGATGATGTTAGCCTTTTCCAGATTTGTATTATGCGTTTCCCTCGTTTATTGATGACTCAGTGTTTTTACATTGAACTTGATGGAGGATGTTATTTTGTATATAAAGATGGATTTAGCACCCGTTTCTGCAAAGTGCTGGGCGGTTCACTAGTCCACACAGGTAGAGCTGGGGGGGGGGGGGGGGGGGGGGGGGGGTCAGTGGTGCTGTCCAGGTGTCACTCGAGAGGCCACGCCCCTTGAATATATAACAATTTCAGACCTCGATAGTCCATGAGGACTGGCTCGCTTTTGGAGCCAGCCTCAAGTGGCCACCCTGTGAACTGCAGGTTTTTCCACTTCATGAGCCTTCAATTTGGCATCTGACGAGCCAGTACTTGACGCCAATGTCATGGATCCATGGCTCTTCAACTTCCTTTTCTCCAGGAAGGGTGGATGAGCTGTAAATGCCTGCACTAGTGATGGTTCTCAACAAGAGTAAAGGCACGCGCACAGCTATTTATACAGTGTATGTATATGTGTATTCATAGCACACCATCAATCAGCAGGGTTGTTTTGTAAAGAAATAATAGCATATAATAAGGGCAGTGATGTGATTAAAGTGGATTGCGTCTGGCTTTAATATGCTTTCATTTCTTACCAGGGACAGTGAGAACATTAGCAGGAAATTCATTCATTAGCTGGGCATCTCTAAAGCTGGCTTTCATCGTACAAGGAGCCATTAACATGCACACAAGTACACATCCTGTTGTTAGCGGGGAAGCAGCACTACATAATTAAGGTCATTGCATGCTCTCTACACTGCCCTGACTTCTTGCCTTACAAGAACCCTTCATAACCTGCACCTCAACCAACACCAAGGTCCGACCATGACCTCAAGTAGAACCAAAGAAGAGTCATGATCTGCCGACGGACTCGGTTCTCTCTCTCTCTCTCTCTGTCTCTCTCTCTCTTCCTCTTCTCCCCATGGGCCCCTCCAAAAGGCTGTTACACCAGACAGGTGGTCTCGGCTTTCATATCTGCGACGCCTGTTGTTGTTGTTGTTTCACGGAGGCCGTCAGAAGGGACGGACTTTTTATGGCTGCCAAACGGCTCCAGACGCCCCACACCAGCAACATGTCGTGACAATTATCAAAATCTCAAATGAACAAACGCCCGTGTCATATGGTGGGCGATTACAAAAACCAGAGAAGACATTGGCGTGTTCTGCCAATACCGACAGGGGGAGAGACAGAGTGAGCATTAAAAAAAAAACTCATAAAACGCAGCCTCCAGCAAATTAATGAAATAAACCTGAGAGGGAAGAGAGAGGGTATGAAATGGTTTGCCATCGTATTTGGCGACGACTGATTGTAAATGACAGAAAAGTGACCTGAAGTCATCACAAGGTACAATTTCTTTGAAATAGCTGTGTCAGCACATCCCTGATTTTGCATAGAAAATAGTCTTAAAAGCTTTTTAGAAGAATGAAAGTAAATCAAATCCCCATCTTGAATTTGCATTTATCCTTGATCTGAAAACGGCTGACGATAATGGGCTGAAGCAAATATTAGTCTAAATGATGCAGCTCTATAATGACAAAGAGACTGTCCTTGTTATCATCATTGTGTATGTGCTTATTTTTCATGGATTGATTTAAAACATGAGAAATTTAAAAAATCATACTTCAACTTGTATCACTAACGTAAAGGGACTGATCTAGTCCTCCAAATATGACATACATTCCTGTATAGATAAACAGGACTTGATTGATATTGTTTATCAACACAATAATAGTCGAGTTAAATAACAAATATGATGATGTTAAACTGGAAAAATCAGTATATACAAATACAAGCATAAAATAAACACAGGCCTTTACCTATGATAACAGTATTATATGAATTGTAAACAGAGATTGTGGATGTTTACAGATAAGTGCAGTGTAAACAAATACATGCCATTGCCATTAAGGGTTCCTGCTATATTACAAACACACAGATGTATTCTGTGTAAGTTCAGTGTAATGGAGGTATAATCATTGCCACAGTGTTATAACGTGTTGCACATTGCAATGAAAACCTTTGCATCCGAACAACGTAGAATGAAGGTATTTATCATTTTTAATTCATTTTTTATTCAAATCAAAATCCAGACCACCTCGTCTCCTCAGGGTGAACTTTCAGACATCTCGGCTGTTTTCATTATTTCTTCTGCTGTTTGTTTTTTCTTTGGGGTTTTCATTAAAAAAAACATTTTTTTTTCACCAAGTCAGAAAATGAAATTATTTGCAGAGTCGCAGCTTTGCCGCCTCAAAGCATACACGCCGGTACAGAGATGCAGTTGCCATTACAAAATGCTCAGTTTATTGAATTTATTTTAACCTGCTGAAGTACAGCTTGGCTCCATCCCCAGGAGGAGCTGCCTCCGTGTTTTGCTAATTTTTTTTTTTTTTTTAAAGCAGTCTCTCCTTGTCAGTCGAGTGACGACCCGTTGCTGGTCGCATTCATTTCTTTCGCCTGTTCAACAAAGTTTTGCAACCTCAGATCATCGATACATTTCTAGCAAAGTATTGGTACAAATGTATGGTCATAATTATGCCCAACCTTTACTTCCACCATCGTCTCCATGGCAACCATCATCACTACGACAATACGCCTTTTATCTTTGATAACACGGATGAAAAACAGATGAGACTGCATTAGGAGAAATTGAAATTACGTTATGATGGGCTGAAGCTGTCTTGAGAGAGGAAACTGGGGTTAATGAGAGTGCAGCTCATCATAATGACACTGGTAAATGGTTTATTAACCCCAGAGAGCTTGGACGTACTGTTCATGTTCACTCTCTCAAACACATGCTGCAAAGTCAGCTTAATGAGGCCTCGTGTCAAAAAGGCTTCGGAGAACTCATATGTGTGAGAGATTAAATAAATGGGTGACAGGTGTTGTTCCCTATACCCTGTAGTACTGTGCCAAGCAAACTCCGCCTCCACAGAGCCAGTGGAAGTGGGGTAAATGTGCCCCCAGTGGACACACGGTGGTACTGCACCACGTGTGTCCGTCATGTGGTAAGATGTGGCCCATAAACTACTATTGAGAAAAAAGAGGCATTCAAATGAGCAGAACGTCTTTTATTGGCTTTGTACAACAACATTTAAAAATACAGTCCTCCAAGTGTTTGATTAATAAGTAATGTATAAAAAAAGAAAGAAAATTCTTTTTTTTTTACTTGCCTTTTAAATCTTTTAATTAACCATCTGTCAGCAATATATGATGGCACTGGTTTTAGAAGAAGAGTCACGTGACCAATGGATAGGTTCAAATATGGAAGAATGACTTTTCAGATGTATGTTTCTGTTCCTCATGCACCAATTATATTCATTATTAACACTTTCACAAAGACGCACACTGTGACATACGCTGAGAAATACCATCCAGCAGCACAAGTATCATACCAAGGCTGTGATACGTGTACAAAGTAGGTACAATCATTAAAGGTACACACACACAGATACCCACGATCAAAGCTCTGACAAAGTATGCAGATCCACACGTACAGGATGTGACTTCAGACACACACCTTTTGAAAAATTGATAGTCTATATAATACATGCGTATTGATGTGAGCATAAGTCACGTTGTAAATTGGATTCCAAGCAGGCCTTTGAAATGGCAAACCAAGTGGAAGCTATTGATTTGCCAATCTGTATGCATGGCTCCTATAGACCACGAGTTTGTAGCGTGGAGACTCTGAGCAAAATACACGGTGGTCAGAGAAAATGGCCGGACAGGCACGGCAGTTTATTCAAATGTGCAAATAGCTGCAAACCTAATCTGTTTTTGGAATGAGGCAGTTTCCAGATGAAGTGTATTCAGGGCAAATTTCCCAAAAAATGATTTTGGATTGTTGGATTAACTCTCCTTGAAAAAATCATTTTAAACTACCGTTTTCTGTTTTGTTTGTCTCAAGACAATTTTGGCTATTTTATTTGTTGTTTACAAAATAAAAGGTACCTTTTGGATAGCTAATTCACAATAATAATATGAACGTTTCAAATATTATTAAAATGATTTAAATTCTAATTCTAGCCTTTAAATAAAGTCTATAGGAGGAATTTCTATTCACTCAAAGCTTTGCCTTCTGGCCTCAGCAAAATTGAAAACTCTGAACGAAAAAACGAAACAAAAGAACATCCATTCTCTAATCCGTAAATCAGAGACTAATACTTGACCTGCTCAACTTAACAGTGAAGCAGACCCACATTTCTCTGAACAGTAAAGGGCAATGTGAAACTACTAATCTGTCACTGACACATTATTTATCACAGTCTTGTGGGGGCTAACCTTTTGGCAAGCAGCGTTATTGATATCGGCACTCAATAGCACAACAGCTACATCTGTTTCCATTCACAAACGCGCGAGTTAACATTCTTTGGAATCGATAGGAACGTGTAGAACAGGAAATGTAAGCCAGGGTTAGCAGAGTGGAAGTCTTTTGAGTCCCGGTACTTTTAACGGTTCTGTTAAATCTGTTCCGACGTATCAGCATGTAACGTAACACAGTGACCTTGTTGGTTTGTTTCATCATGTAGGTGATAATTAGCTCGTTTCTCTGCTGTACCTCTTGAAGCTGCTTGTTGTTTTAATAGAAATATCTCCCTCTTATAAAACTCATCTGATCTCAGAATGAATCGGATCATTTGGGACTTGACGGGATCCTGTTTGAAATGTTTGTTGTGCCTTTTTAAAACCTTCTTTTATTCCACGGTTATTTATTTTTTGTGCTATCTATTCCACGTGAGCTACTTTTTGTCGCTGCATTCCTGCTTGTGCTTGATTGGCTATTACTGTTGACATGTCCAGCCAATCAGATACTGTTGTAGTTGGAACAGTACCTGGAGTAGGGTGGAGAGTGAAAACAGAGGAAGAGACACAGCCAAAGAAATGGATTTTCTTTAAAAATTAACTTTGGTTTTCTATTTCTGCCAATTTTGTCACTTCTAACAATATTTCTAAAAAAGTGTATACTGACATTTTCATGAATTTATATTGTTTTAAATGTCTTGTCTCCCCCCCCCCCCTTACCCTTAAATGAGCCCATTAATGTATATTTACATGAGGAGCGGTTCCTCTCTCCGGTGGCTGCCATGTTTTTCCGGGAGCCCAGAGTGGATGTACGAAATGTAACTGAAGTCAAACCATTGGTTCTCTTCCATGTTCAAAAGGGTGAGGGTGAGGTGATGGATACGACACGCAACTTCACCTCTAGCGGTCACCAAACCTTACACACTGCACCTTTAACTGCAATTTTTCAATGAAAGTAAAACTGGTAGCAAGCACACGGTTGATGCTGGAGGTTGTCCATAAGCAGAAAACCAATGAGAAACAGACTTCAGCTGTAAACACCTGCACAGAGTTGTATTTACCGCATGAATCTGCCGAGCATAAATATGCAACATCTGATATTTGTTTGTGTCAGTTTGGATCCAACTGAATATTTGCAAACCCTCTGTGTCCTTCCTGTGTGATGGTTGATTTGTGGTTGAGCATATGTGCATGTGTTTGTGCATGTGTGTGCGCGCGCGCGTGTGTGTGTGTGTGTGTGTGTGTGTGTGTGTGTTGGGGAGGGTTAACAGCTCTCTGCGGTGATGGAATATTGATGGGGCATAAACATGACGTCCTCAGACTACAGTGCCCCGGAGGGCCATAAAACATGAGAAGGCTCTCACATTACAACTCGCCAACATCCACAGCAGTCATTTACCTCACACCACCCCTCCGCCGCTGACACAAACAGCCAACGGAAAACATATATTTACATACATCGTCCTTTAAAACAAGGACTGTTTCTCACCAGCGCCTCTCTCTTGCACTTGTGCTCGGTGCATTTCTATAAGGAGATTTCATTCATTCATTTCATCACTCTGCCATTGAACAAACCCACCGTTTTTTGATAATTATCTGTTTTTGTTTACATTTACTGATTTCTTTATTCATCATTTTATCATGGGATTGTTTTATTTAGACCCCCCCCCCCCACCGTTAACAAACGCCATCCTACTCCAGATTTCTGGGGAGAGCTCTGTACTACGATTACTTAAAAGGAAGGACATCCTTCATAATAATTTTGGATTGTCATTACGGATTAATTTCAACATAGATGGACAATTTAGATAATGCTTTTAATGGATCTTTACCTAACTCATTATGATTAAATTCTTACATTCAAATACAATATGAAATTCACCCACACTTTTAGTCCTCTGGCTTTATCAAGCCCAGTGACCTTGGGAATCATAAAGTTGTTAACTTTAGAATAAAGAAATCCATCCCATACTTTTTCTATTTTCATATAATAGATCATTTTATTCATGTGATCCACTGTTTAAACATCCAGATAATTATTGTCATTTTATCCATCCATCCATCCATCCATCCATTTAGCAACATGCGGTGGTGAAGTTCTACGTGTCATGTCTCTTCCCTTGGTGGTTGTAGAATGTCCAGTTGTCTTTGAAGCCAATGAATGTGTAGAGTTTAGAACCCAGTGCTAATAGCTCACATTCCATTTATTCCAATGGAAAACTAAAGAATTCCACCTAAATCTGACCCACTGTCCCTTTACTCCTCTCTCACACACGCGGCTATTTGCCAGTCATTCCACCCCTGCTTCCTGACCATCTGATGGTCCGGTCTTCCGGCAGCTGTATTCTTTTTTTAATTTTTTTTATTCATCTTTATTTAAGTGTGGAGCGGGGGCATGGCATGCAAAGCATAGCTCTGCAATCCCACCGTTGAATGGGCAGACGCAGTCACTGTGACATCGGGGTCTTTTCCTGCAGACGGTTCCTAACAGCCTTTGTTTGATAATGTGAATAGACCACCACTGCCCCTTTGCTATTTTAACAATGTCTTCCTTATTTCATATGAATTCTTGTGTCTTTCATCACCGCAAATAAATATAGCCCAGGGGAACCGGCTATATTCTGTTTCTCGCCTGACTGGTGAACTCAGACTGTAGTTAGCCTGTTAATTGAAATGTAATGTGATACAGTTATGTGGATGTCTTTAATGTGTGTCCAAATACATGTGTGTGTACTTGTGTAAGTCACAGTAAAGCTGCCGAGGCCTTTAAATTCCCTGTGTTGTTATCGGAGCGAAAACATGTTCTGCCCAATCAGTCGCCACACATGATTAGCCGGGCTTCACTGTAGCTGTGAGGCTGCATACGAAGTGGGCTTAATCCCAGTGACTTTTCAAAGTAAAAGCCTCCAGTTGCACCAGCGTCAGCCGATATCAGTCCACTACCCTTAGAAAATGTAAATGTATTTGGACCGTGAATAAAAAAAATAACTGGAGGCTCATGTTTGATTGGAAGCAGAACCAATGTTAAGCTTGTGTTTCCAGATGGACACAAAACTCTTTATCCGGCAGTGTAGTTGTTACAGAACAGTGTCTCGTATAACAGTATCTATGTAAATAAACAGCTGTTGTTTGCTGTGATAGCGACTTGTACTGTAGCGCGTTAAATCCGTCTCCTTCCTCGAAACCAAATGGAGGCAAAACCCCAGTCATCATTTCTGCTATTGGCAGCTGTTATCTTCTAGGCTCTGGTATCAGTGTTTGCTAACCGGGCAGACAAATAATCTGAAATGTGAGTGTGTTCCAGTCTCTACTGGCATCTCATTGTACTTCAACCTCATGTGGATAGACAGCCAACAAGTATTTCTCTAGTATTCTAGTCAAACGCTGCATATCTTGGATTGCAACTTAATGTCAGTATCACTGTACTGTGTCATTTAAAAATGCAGATTTCGGCCATTTTTGTCCCTTCTAAAAAATATTACAAAATGATTACATATTGACATTTCTGTGTATTCATATGAAAATATGAATTAATAATTGGTCAGAATTGTAATTATTTTGAGTATTGTGTTGTTGGTGTGGCCATTCCGTTGTAAACCTTGGACATAGTTTCTTGTCAATCCCTCGTACTTTCTTTTCTCAATAACACTTTATCACCATCTTCAACAATTGCTCTCCCACCTCTGCTCCTCTGAATCTGTGTGTGTGTATGTGTGTGTGTGTGTTAGGTAAATGTCTTGCGGCTGTCCAGAGTCTATGATCTCCACTGCTTGGCAAAATAATTCACTCTACACCTCCCTCCTTTACAGACTCTCCTCTCTCTTGTTTTCCTCCTTTTATGTCTTTTGAGCTCCATCACCTGCCTTTGTCTCTGTCTGACTCATGTTCTTAGTGTCGTCTAATAATTGAATGCCAAGAACTATAATTCCATGCAGTTTTATCACCCGGAGGACCTGCGGCTAGAGTTGCCCTCGCTGTTATTCAGCGTCTGAGAGGCCTTGTAGAGGAAGGTCAGCAGCCACCTCTGTAGATCTCAGAGCTCTGCCAAGACGCCCGAGCAGCATCAATGTACCGCGAGGATGAGAACAAGTTTCTCTGAAGAGAGTTCAAGACAAGTGTCAGAGAGCTGGATACGAGCCGCGCGACCCACGGTGTCACAAGTCTGGGAGCTGAGCTGAGCTGAGATGCGAGGAATTAGAGAGCCAGAAGGCCAAGTCACAGCAGGCCCATGAAAGTGCTGAACCAAAGCAGGACTCGGCAGCGTGGCGCCGAGGGTCCCCTCGTGTCGGCAACGCGAGGCGCTGCCTCACTTGTTCAGGTGGCATTTCCCAGCCTGTTTAACCTTCACGCGCAGGACGGGACCGAATCGTCATCAACCAGCGTGGAGCCCCGGAGCAAAGCCTGAGCATCTGCCCGAGGCCGGGAGGGGACGAATGGTGCAGATGAGAGGCATCGTCGACCCCGAGTCATTTGTTCGGGAGTGAAGGAGAGGAATCGCTTATTGCCCTCGCTCTCCCATCATTATCATTGAGGATGGGTTAATGTGTTTGTAGTTGGTCTGTATCCAGGATTTCAAAGAGGGAGAGCTCAGTGAGCCGGGTGGATGATGGAGGAGGGGGCCGTCGCCTCCTGTTTATCATCATTGGATACCTGGTGATGCCCGAGCAAGCAAGGTGACACTTTATTGAGTCGGGGACTTTAAAAGCTGTAATTGTACAACTTTAATCTGGCATTACATAAACTTAGACTAGTTGTCGTTGAGCATACATCTTAAAGGTGCAGTGTGTAATATTTGGTGACATCTAGAGGTGAAGTTGCATGTCGTATCTCACCCTCACCCCTCTGAACATGCAGGAGAACCGATGGTGGACTTCAGTTGTCATTAAGACTCAAAAGATGTTTGATATGTCCACTTCAAAATGGCAGCCCCCGTAGAGAGGACCGCTCCTCATGTAAATACACATTAATGGGCTCCTACAAGGCTGATTAAAGATAAATCAGTAAGGTGATTATACATTCATGAAAATGTCAGTATGACATTGTTTTGTAATATTTTTAGAAGTGTCAAAAATGCCCAAAGTTGTACACACTGCACCTTTGCCACTTTGTTGCTAATTAGTCAGATCACCTCAAATCTGCCCTTGGGTAAAAGCTCTGCCCTCGCAAAACCAATAGAAACAACTGGTCATGTTTATTGAAGAATTAGAAGGGCTACAGGCACTGGATTGACTTTTTTATCTACTGAGAATTTTAAAGAATGAATGAATGGAAAGTGTTATAGTCAGCACTTAAAGAGTCCGCCTTTAAGTCTAAACCACCGAGCCGGTTTCCCCATTGGTTTCCTGTGAATGTTATGATCGATATTGGGTGGAATCTTTCAGGATACGCAGCAGTGCTGAGAAATGTGTTGGCGCGACCCGGAGAAATAGTCTGCCAGCACCGTGTGCAGTGGAGTCCGATCTCCGTCCACAGCCCTCAGCTTTTTGGGCACCGAGGGAAGGAGGAGAAGGGGCACAGGCGTCCGCCGAGCCAGTGGAGCGGCAGAGAGGGAGCCTAAAGATGGCCGAGACTCAAGAGAGGAGCACCGAGGGGGGACCGAGCATTTGGCCATCTGGACTGAAGCTGGGGTCTGAGCAGCCTCAGCTGGGCCGCCTGGAGGGCGGTGGAGGATGTTGGTGAACCCGGAACACCAAACCATTCCAGGATCATTCCGGACCAAGTTCCTATCATGCAATCATCCCGAACTTTAAAGGTGCAGTGTGTTAGATTTGTCACTATTATTACGATTTCAAAGCAATTACATACCGACTTTTTCATGAATTTATAATCACCCCTAAATGAGCACATTGATGTATATTTCCATGAGGAGCGGGTCTTGCCTATGGGGGCTACCATGTTTTTACAGTAGCCCAGAGGGGACATAGTAAACATCTTTTGAGTTTCAACGACAACAGAAGTCTACCCATGGTTCTGCAGTGTGCTCGGCACAATAGAGATTGGAGAGGTGAGGGTTAATCAGCCCCAACTTTACCACAAGGTGTCACTAAACCCTAAACACTGTACCTTTTAGTCTTTATTCAGAATCTACATGGACGAGACAAAGGCGAGAACATGATCAACAGAAACAAAACCAGAATTAATTATATTTAAAAATGAAAGCACTGATGAAAAACCATTGAATAAGAAAAATGAAAGTGATCTAAAACAGTCGAGGAGGAGGAAGAGTGGAATTTCATGGAAGAGCAGTGACTCCTTAATGTCTCCATCAGTGACAGAGTAGTTCTTGGTGGTTTAATGGTTTGATAAATGAGCTGTAATTGACACAGAGATAATTGTTCTCGCTGTCAGACACTTTAGCACAAAGTGTGTACTAAAATCACAACTACAATTAATCCTAAATCAAAGTACGCGGCCAAAATAATGTGGGGGGGGGGGGTGTGATTGATTCATTTTTTTGGCAGAGGTTGGATGAATGGGATTTCCCTCGATGGCCATTTGTTGTTTAAAGGTCAATCGTCTCATTTGTATATCAACAAGAATACAAAGACATTTTCAGAGTCTGGATTCAAGAGCAAAGGAAGTTTGCCCTTGTTACTTCCCTTGCTGTTTTTCCTTCCGCCTCTTCCTCCTCTCTCACCCTCACCTTTTTAAATGACCTGCATTTCCCGCACCTTTTCTCTGAGTCTATTGTTATTCAGCGCTGGATGCACCCTATGTATCTCTGCCTGTGGGTGCATGTCATAGCGCGCTCTATTCATGGCTCCTGTGTGTATGCGCCACTCGTCCCGGAGTGTTTGTGTTTATTATGCCTGCAGTGATGTGTGACTAATTCAAAAGCTAGTAGTACATGTCCCCCTTTAACAGAGAGGCCAGAAAACACACACACACACACACACACACACACACACACACACACTTGCACCCAGTGTGTCAGCACTGTAATGAAATGCTGCTGAAGCAGATTAGTTGGCTACACTGGCAGAAATGCACATTGATGGGTATCGTGTGTGTGTGTATATTTCTAAGCCGGTAGAGAGAGAAAGAAAGAGAGAGAGAGAGAGTGATGTCATCACTAAGACGTTCATGGTAATGTGCAAATCGGTTTGTCAAATTATTTCACTGGCAAGCAAGAGGCACAGCAGGGGATGTGAGCTCACACACACACACACACACACACACACACACTCGCCCCATGCCCATGCAAGCACCGTGAAACAGTTGGTAAAGATTGCTAATGCTGCATTTGTCAGTGTCATAATGAGTGGAAGGCTGGAGGTGGGGAAGGCGTTGTGTAAGTGTGTCGCAGTGTTTACCTCCACACAGGAGGAGGCAGGCAGGTCGACCTGCTTCACCATTACATACTGATATTTTCACGAATTCGTAAATATATAATATAAATACTTTTTTTTTTTTTCATAACCCTTAAATGAGCCCATTCATGTATATTTACATGCGTGTGTCCTCTCTACGGGGGCTGCCATGTTTTTACAGTAGTAAAAGTGGATGTAGTCTATTGAGTTTGAATGTGCAGCTTCACCTCTAGATGTCACCAAATCCTGCACACTGCCCCTTGAAGCGACAGGTGCAATTCAAAGGAGGGAGGAACAGACCGGCCAACACGTGCCGACACTGCCGACACGGGCAATATTAATGCCGTGGAATGGAAACGTATGTAAATACCGAGTCGGTGCAGGTGCACCGACGAGTTGATAATTATGGGAGTGGCGAGAGAATGCGCCGTCGTTTACATAAAAGGGTCGCAGATTATTCCACGCTCGGGTTTTCCCTCCCGATTTGTCCCGACACACTCTGCTTTGAATGTGATATGATGCAGCGACATCAAGTCCCAGTGTTTACAACTTCAACCATTACATTGAGTATTCCCTCCGCTCTCCCTCCTCAGTGTTTATCCCACAAAGCCTCACTTTGATGATGAGCATCGGCTAAACGCGCGCGTGCTTGCACTCAAAACTAGTTACATTGTCAGGATGGCTGAATGCAAGTCTTCCCGTGGTGTGTGCGTGTGTGTGTGTGTGTGTGTGTGTGTGTGTGTGTGTGATGAAGCTGGTAGAGTGGCCCCTGGGGAATAGCAATCAGTAGAACAAAAACGGGTGTTGGGGGAAAAAAAGGAGGAAAGATGAATAGCTGTTGAAATAGCGCAGAGGGGGGTGGGGGGGGGGTGATGTTGACAGCTCTAATTAAAATCCCGCCCATTAGCCCGGTGTTAATTGGATGATTCATTCTCTCGTGGGAGCGACTGACAATCAAACGACACCCGTGGTATTAAAACTGAAGTGAAAATGGACATCGACGTTCTTTGTCTCGCGATGATGGCCAACATCTAAATTGTTGTCGTTTTGAGATCACTGTGCCACACAACTCGTCGGCCAATCAGAACCACTCAGTCGGCAACGGTTCGATTTGAATATGTAAAAAGAGGATCATAGTCTGCACGAAGGTCTCGGTGCTGTTGCAGCTTCCACAGAAGGTGCCTGGTCAGCCTAGGTGTCACTCAAGAGGCCACGCCCTTAATTATGCACAGTTTAAAAGTTAAATCGAATAAAAAGAAGCGCCCTGGAAAAATTGTGGCTGATTGAGACTGAAACTGTAGTTTGAACCGGCTTTATACAGGTTTACTTCACCGCTAAAGGGAATCATTTTAACATGGGAGTCTATGGGGATTGACTCTTGAGGCTTTTGACAGCCTCAAGTGGCCGCCCTGAGAACTGCAACTTTTTTCCACTCCCATGTCAGTCTCATCAGTAAGCCCCAGAGGTTGCTGCTGCGGCCGTATCATCTACCCTCATATATTTCAGGACATAGTGTAGGTGGAGATCATGAAGATGAACGTATCTGGCGCACACGTTGCTCCTGGTCAGCAGACCCAGGTTTAATAGAGTCTGGGATTCTTAATATTTTGCCCCTCCCCCGCTGAAACAGGGCAACAATTTTGTAAACCAGAACGATCCCTCCCTGTTGGCAGGCTGTTTTGGAGAGTGGCAGGGCATTTGCATATGTGGAGTTTTGCATGTTTAGCAGCTCATTGACACTCAGGTGAGGGAGGCAGAGTTTTCAACCCAACATGGATGCATCGGTGTGGGTGAGGCCGGGCTGCAAAAAAAAAACAAACAACAAATTGCTTGCACGTGTGTAAACAGGACATTTGCACTTTTTAAATGTTTTCACTCTTTTAGACAACAGTGTGTTTATATGCTTTCGCAGGGTAAGGTGTTATTGTTAAACGTGTGAGTGAGTGAGTGTGTGTGTGTGTGTGTGTGTGTGTGTGTGTGTGTGTGTGTGTTGTGTGGACACACGCACCCTCAATAAAGTACTTCAAATTGATTTAGCTGAATTGCCTCTCAAAGTTACTTCAATTTCACCCTTATGCAAATTCACATCCCTCTCTCTCTCTCTCTCTCTCTCTCTCACTCATTCTCTCCATCTGCCTCACTCGCCGCCCTGACTCTCCTCCCTCCGTCTGTTTGTCTCCAGCCACCGACTGCCCCTCTTTGCTGTTTCACACTCGTCATCTGCTCTTTCCCTTGTTCTCCATCACCCTTCCCCACCCTCACTCCTCCTCCTCTCTCTGTTACTCTCATCCACCTCTCTCGTCGTTTTCATCCCACTCTCTTTCATGCCCCCTCCCCGTGCCGCCTTTCTCCTCGCTGGCACATTCACTTCCCCAATAATGGTGTGCAGCAGCTAAAAGGCCATGTAGCGCACCAGTCTCGCATCAGCTTGTCAGCAGTGTGTGTTTGTGTTTGTTTGTGTGTGTGTGTGTGTGTGTGGGTGTGTTTGCACACGTTTGCCTTACTGTGCGAGGGTGTGACAGCAAAGCAGTGAATCATTTAGTTAGCTCCCGTTGTCTGCGCAGCAGTGTGTGTGTGTGTGTGTGTGTGTGTGTGTGTGTGTGTGTGTGTGTGTGTGTGTGTGTGTGTGTGTGTGTGTGTGTGTGTGTGTGTGTGTGTCAGCCAGACTTAAGAGACCTTGACGACATCAACACCATTGCAAGTCCATAAAATGGCGGCAACGTTTTAGCTTATGTACCTGGAAATGACTTCTGGCATAAACTGCTTGTCAGCACACACACACACACACACACACACATCAAGGTAAAACACTCACAGAAAGTCATATTAATACTGTCATGGCCACTCTGATACACACAGGTACACAAACAGAAACATAGTCCTGTTGTGTCAGACTGAGTCAAACAAACTCTGTCCATCTGCAAAACTGTGTCATATTCATTTCATCTTCATGCGTGTGCTTCAATAAATCATGTTTTACTTATTCCTGTCATGCACATCCCATAGTACTGTGTCCATGTACACGTCCCATAGTACTGTGTCCATGTACACGTCCCATAGTACTGTGTCCATGTACACGTCCCATAGTACTCTGTCCATGTACACGTCCCATAGTACT
>JAFBJT010110154.1:0-25540 GCA_016785325.1 Chascanopsetta lugubris | reverse complement strand
TTAAGGGGAATGGGAAAAAATAAAACATTTACTTGATTATAAATTCATGAAAATGACAGTATGTCATTGTTTTGTAATATTTTTAGAAGTTACAATAATGACCAAAATCCCACACACTGCACCTTTAAATCCGGTTTGCTATTCTCGTCCATTCACTAAGGTCACTACGACATTTTAGGGTCATGAAAGTATCCACTGCAACAGATGAGGAGATTTCAGCCACTCCCTGGAAACGATAGGATTTCAGCGCATGTCTGAGAGCGGCACAATGAATTTACTGATGAAATATGGCGGGAATTTGTTCACAGAGAGAGAAGCTCCAACTCCTACAAACGGCAACTAGCACAATGTCTTTTCAAAGGGAAACACCAGCGAATAAATACAGATTCAATCCAGGATCAAATGAGAGGCCATCTGAATAGAAGGTGACCTTATCAGTAGAGAAACCCCGTATCTGAGCAGCGCATGTATGAATGTCTGCTCCAATCGAGCCGGTCCGCACGAGAACTTCTGTAGTTGTATCCAAGTCATTAAATCATCGTACACTTCCCTCTCGAAGAGCACCTGGCATGCGCTGCTGCAGCTGTGTCCTATTTGAAGCCAGGCCCACGGAGCTCAGAGCGCTTCGCAGCCTTAAAAAGACTTGATGTGGATGGATGCAGAAAAATAGCATTACAAACAGGCCCGCATTTGCATAACTTTCATCAGGCCATCTCGAGCTGTCAGGAGGGGCTGTTACTGATTGGTTTGGAGGGAAGGCGAAAGCCGGGGAGGGCGCGCGGGACGGGAAGCGGCAGAGCTCAGGACCGCTGGATGCTCATGTTTGATTAATCAAAGTGGTGGAGATTTCTTCTTTTTTTTTCTTTCCCCTCTTCTCTCCCCTATTTTTTGTGGCGCTCAGGGCTGCGGTGCTGACCAGAAGCTCGGGCCGACTGCGATACAAACAAGATAGAGGAGGGCAACATGAAAGGAAGGAGGCGTGCCCGCGCGTACGTGTGGGCGCGTCGGCGAGGGCGCCTTGAGTTTGAATGCATCTGATTATCCTTATCGGAGACCGGAGCGCCGGCTCTGATGGATAAATCCTTCGCTTTGAAACGTCTGGCGTGGACGCGCCGCCGTCAGGGGAGAGAGTGAGTGGGATTTGTTTCAAGCGGGCGGAACAAAACGGACCCCGCACCGGCATCCGCCGCGGCCGGTGCCACCCGAGCGCCGCGCGGCGCCGACGAGATCAACAAACACCGCTCCGACCACAGCGGCGCGCACGGAAAAAAAAAACCTCAAAGTTCGGCCTAACAAACTTCGAAGGACCCAGAGGGTGAAGCCGAACCAGGGTTGGGAACGTAACGGAGAACGCACTGAGAATACCACATAAACACAGTACACAGGCAGTAAGCAGCGGACCCCCATCTCAGCGATTCACTTGGATGTATAATTCAACACCAGCGATTAGTCTGGATCTTAGAGGAGCCGGCGTGGGGGGGGGGGGGGGGGCGGGGAAACAAAAGAGGGCGGGGGGGGGGGGGGGGGGGGGGGGGGGGGGGGGGGGGGGGGGGGGGGGGTCGTATACTGTACACAAGAGAGCCAGGACACACAAGCACATCTCCATGAAAACAAGAGGGAGACGGACAGAGACAGAGTGAAACCAAGCGGCAGACAGACGGAGCAGCAGCCGCTTGACACCGCTCCTGTTTAATGTCAGCGTCCGGCGTCCTCGGAGGAAATACTTGGAGACATCTGGAAATCTAACATCAAAAAACGAGGGGGGGGGGCATGACACAAAACAAGCTGGCTGGGGCCTCGGAGCGGCAAGCTGTGCAAAACATTCAAACTCACAATGAGGGAGGGAGGGAGAGAGGGAGGGAGAGAGAGAGAGGGAGATTGATCAGGTCGAGCCCTGCACGGTGGCCAAGGGGGAATCCACACAAGGCACACATGGGTAAAGAAGGACGGGGGGCGGGGGGGGGGGCTGGACAGCGGAGGTCCACCACATGCATTTTAGAAGGAAGGCTGTTTGTGATGCACGACTGAGGGTGGTGGGGGGGTGGGGGGGGGATAGGGACAAAAAAAAGAGAAAAGGGGGGGGGGGGGGTACAAGCTGCAGGACTGAACTTCCAACATAGAAAGCTGAGGAAAGACATGGCCGCCTCTCTAAATGAGGCTGACGCCGCTCGGAGACGTTAAGCGATTACACAACACTGACAGAAGTTGGAGAGGACCCAGAGCGCTGAACCACTCGTTGGCATTATCGCAGATTGGCGCCGGTGCCGGCGGCGTGTGCCAAGAAAGCGGCGGAGGGAGCGGCGGGGTCCCCAGAGCTGGCTCATGCTAGCTTACGCTTTTTATTCGCCGTGTTCAGGGGGCTGTTTAGGAGGCTAATTTCACAGGCAAACAGATTATGTTAATCCGTGTAAACATTCAAACACAACAGCTTGGCTGTTTTCCTGGGGGAAATAAATAGTTGAGAGCGAACATATTGATTCGGAGAGCTCTTGTGTCTGCGAATAAGCAACGTGAAGAGAAAAAAAAGGAAAACACATAATGAGAGCGACTTGTTGAGCTGCAGCTGTTTTCTTTTTTTTCTCTCTTCACACTCGCTCGTCTGTTCTTTACCAATTAAGACGTCGGAAACAACAAGATGCTTCTGGAACATCTCAAGTGGATGGATCTATGGAGGTCTTCATCTTTGTGTTTGCCAATCCAACGTTCTCGGAGTAAAGGTTAAGGATCTGATCGTCATTTTGAGCCAGTATTGTATTAGAGGGTAGAAGAAGAAGAAGAAGTGTGTTCAAATAACACACAAAATGAGTCCGGCTCCTCCCTGAGCCCATGAACATACACATGCCAGGGTCAAAGCCAACGAGAAGAATGGTTCTAGAGATTCCACAGATTAGACAGACCAAACTTTATGGTATGGCCATGAATGTAATTTCATGTATGTGCCATGATGGCACATCTAAATTCAAATCTGCACCCGGAATGTTAAAAACGGCATGCTCTCCCCCCCCCCCCCATATTCCATCACCTCTGAGTCAAATTGGCTGTGGACGGATAAAGAACAGGCGCGTGACCACAAACACATGCACACAGTGAGTAGAGCGGAGCGGCAGGGTCCTGTTAATGAAGGCCGGGGCGGTGCTGACGGGTTGCGGGGAGAAGCCAGTGAGGGTCCAGAGAGGTGTGAGGGGGCGTGAGGGGCCTGGAGGGGGCTGGTCACGACTTTTAATGGGCACCCCGCGCTCTCCGGCCTCGTTAGACGGTCACACCTATCTCCCCTATGAAAGACGAGAGCGACCCGCCGCCTTCGTTATTGGACTCACCTCGGCCTTGCACCTGACAAAGTGACGGCCTCCCCACGCGGCCCGGCCCACGGCTCACACTTGTTGTTAGAAGAAAATAAAAACCGCGGGAGCCGGGGTAAGATGTCATTTGCTTGACGGGGGCGATAAATAAGTGGGGTCGTGCACCGCCATCATTAAAAGGTGAGAGGAGGTATGAGATGCTATTTTCAATATCTGGCGAGGGGTCTATTTCGAGAGCGCCTCGACCAGAAGGGCAGGCCCTTCAGCGCGGGAAAGCTCTTTGATTGGGATTTCACAGAAGTACAGAGCGCCAGACACTACAGAATTATTCATCTCACATTACAAGTTGGACAGTTTTGTACACTTTGGGCCACTGCTCGGGTCAAATGAGAAGAAAAAATGACGCTGAAATCTGACCGTGGGATGAGATATATGGAAACTGACGGCTTTCTGTCAATACTCCACGCTGACTTTTATCCACATTTGTGGAAGACAAAACAGACATGGCAGAGGACTGGAGCTAGGAGGTCAAGCAAGAACTGACGAAGGAGGGATTATGTAAAGCTACAGGCATCGAAATGAAGTTTAGATGTTTCACACGGGCCAACAGTTGATAATGTCTTTTTCTTGGCATCATTAAAACTCAAAAGATGTTTAGTACGTCCACTTTTACGACTCGTGTAAATATACAATAATAAGCTCATTTTAGGGTTACTGAAGAAAAAAAATCACGATGAGGTGATTATAAATTCATGAAAAAAAATTGTTTTAGAATATTTTTACAAAATGATTTACAAAACAATCCTGCGAGTCATTTCCCCTCACTCTCCTCCAACAGATCAAATGAACTCATGTGCAGCAAAGGATGGGAGGCAGAGGGAGCAGCAAGGCAGCCGACGTGTTGGAGAAGTTAGTACGGTATTAGTTTCAGTGTGTGTGTGGGTGTGTGTTTGTGTGTGTGTGTGTGTGTGTGTGTGTGTGTGTGTGTGTGTGTGTGTGTGTGTGTGCTCTGACATTATTACCTGGCGTGTGGATACTCACCCTCTGGTAGCGGCGCTTTCTGCGACCCGGTGGAACTGCCTTTGCTGCGCCTGCTGCTGTCACTGTTGACCGACAAGCTGGACCTTAATTTCCTCTGCACCCTCTGCGACACCGGCGTGGACGGCTGCTTCCTGGGCTGCTCCGTCGTCGCCGCCGCTCCTCTGGCGCCGCCCTGGCCCGAGCCACTGGCCACGACCGCGCCACCTTTGGCGCCGCAAGTGCACGTGCACGTCGCGCGCGGCGGCGCGGCTCCGTCGACGCCGGGGCGGATCCCGCTGCCGTTGCTCAGTGCCGGCGCGCCGTTGCTGTGGTGGTGGAGGCCGTTGCGATCCTTGGCGGCGTCTCCCTCTTCTTCCGAGGGCACGGCCACCGACGGGGAGGGAGGCTGAGCTGCGAGGAGACACGAGGAGGGGAGGGGGATATCTTTTTTTAATCCTGTTTGGATTCAGAACAATTACTTACATTAGTGTTTAAGTGATTACATTTCCCCGGAGTGTTTCGTCTTCAGTGCATTCATTCAGCCGAGACACCTCCGAGCTACAGGTCTTAATATAAAACAAATGAAAGCGAATATTGAAACAGAACAGAAGGGAGCTTATTTATTCAACTATTAATTTTTGATGCCAAGGCTAATACAAAAGAGGAGCAAATGGAACTTTGCTCAAATGATGCACTTAGGCGTCCGTGGCATCTATTTTTTAAGGAAGACAAAGAGTTGTGGATCCCTTTCATTCTTTCACCATTAAACTTGATTTAAACCCGAAAAGAACTTTATCTGCTCTCCGCGCACCTCACCCCTCAAATCTTTTATTCACAGGCCTGTGATGTTCGCGTCTCACAAATTGAATGCCTGCGGATTCCACCGGTGAAATAATTCTCGGCAAATCTCACGACACGGCAATATCGATCACATGGCAAACATTTCAAAACCGGGAGACGCGGTGGGAAGTGGAGAGACGCGGTGACAGGTTCACAAAAAGCCGGCGCTGGAGGCAGACGTGTGTGGGAGCAGCACCCAGGTGAGTTAAGACGGCGCGAGAGGAGGAAGAGATTAATACAGTAGGAAGAGAGAGAGAGAGAGAGAGAGAGAGAGACAGAGAGAGAAAGAGAGAGAGAGAGAGAGAGAGAGCCTGTGATGCTGTGCGTATACAAAATAGCTGCTGTCTGCAACTGTAATGATCTCCGTTCCTCTGAAAGCTCAGAGATGGCCTCCGCTAGTCTTTGTGCGTGTGTGTGTGTGTGTGTGTGTGTGTGTGTGTGTGTGTGAGACAGTCACACAAAGTCAGGAGACAGCGACCTGTCTGATAAGAAAGAAGGCGAAGGATGTTCGCGAGCAAAAGGAGGTGGCATTTTCCTGAAAGGAACACCTGCACATTCAGCTCTACTGGGAGTCACCGCGCCGCTGCCTTCCCTCCACATCAGAGCCGCGGTGCGTGTGCACAAGCCGGCAGTGCACGGAGAACTTGAGATTTTCTGAATTATTCATCTCTTTTTAGGTTCGTCTGCGTGAACTGTCGTTTTTTTTGTTTTTTTTTACCTATTCTATACTTTCCTCATATATGTTGAAAATACAGGAGCTTGGCAAAGCGAACTCTGGCTGGCGGAGAAGCAGCGCCGTCAGAAAAAAGATCAACAATGTTTCCGAATCCTTAATATGATGCTGGGAATTTCTCCGTCAGCTCACCAACAAGCGCAATTAGAGTTAACAAGAGTGGGAAAGTGTGGATGAATCTCCGGCCTTTTTAACAACACATCACTCAGGGAGAGGCTGGGCGTGAATGCGGATGTAAAACAAAGCAATTAAATACAACGCACTGGGTTCTTTCCCCCCTGCCCCCCCCCCCACCCCCCCTCCTCATTCAGGGTTCTGCATGCCGCTTCTGATAAACAAATATAGACTTTAGGGATCAGGATTCCATGCAATTTGAATTAGACAACTGGGCGGCGCAGGCTAGAATTCATTATGCAGTGACTTAAGAGCAGGTTGATGGATTTTCTTCTCCAAAAGACGAAAGCCTTTCAGGCCGCCCATGACAATGTGAGGAGGCTGCTGCTTGCTAACAAGGAGCCTCGGAGGAGGCTACATCTGTTGTTTTTCTACACTTTTACCCCTGACAGCTGCAAATGTCTGTTTTTTTTTCACCGGCCAGACGAGATCATCAGGAAAACAGGACCACGAGCATCATTTCATCTCTTCTATACTGAGTCGACCCGGAGCGGCGGCTGCTGGGACGTAGAGCTGGACACTCGGTCCAAAAACAGATCAAGTCAGTGGATGCTGCTTCTGTTTGCCACTATAAATCTCAAGTCACATTTTCACATCTGGTCAAACTGAAAAGATATTCATGGTTATCGTACTGTTTATTATAAACTGAAATATTTCCAGCAGCTGTCAGGCAGGCAGACATTTGGAATTATACTTACAAAATAACGCACTTGAAATAAGAGAAGCTATATCACTCTGTGAAATATAGTTCTGTTAAGCCTTGTAGGGTTATGCAGTTTTTAAACTGTCCCTTTCTACAGCAATTGAAAGTATAACAGCGAGAAATCCACGATCTCTATAAATAGGATTGAAATGTTTCTTTCTACTTTGCGCCTCCTGAGGATCAATCATGTGTTATTCCTATCCCCCTTACATAATGCACGAACATGTATCAGTTCAACACCTTTAAATCAATAGGAATCACAAATACAACTCATTGGAGCACAAACTAATTATCTATTGGACGATTGATATGGTTTGATAATATGAGCCTTCACATACAACTCGGGAATAGCATTTCCTACACGTTCGACAATATGAACAGATGATTTACTTTCAGTAAATAGACTGGAGTCGCAATCAGTGGCTGTCATTGGTCCACAAAGATCCAATAATGCCCTTAAATTGAGCTTTGCCACATTTTGGTGGCAGCCACAAGTTTCTTGCCCTCCTTGTTTGTTCTGACACCTTTGAATCCAACAGACCCTGATTTTTATTTACATCTATACAAACATAATGCTATGATGTCATTCCTTAAAACAGGTATTTCACTCGCCTCACTCTTTCACTTTGCTCATATTTCAACATTACTAAGGTTCATATATCAAGGACAGAAATGTAAACGAAAAAATTAGGATGACACATTTTTCCCCTTTGATTCCTCAGATGAAATCTCACACTTTAATGTGCAAGCACAAAAAGAGTCGGTTGACATTTATGGGATTGACTAGGGAATTTCCTCTCTGCAAATAAGCATCAACTTGTCCTAACTCATTTGAAAAGATGCCACACACACACACACACACACACACACACACACACACAGCACAAGTCTAAGTTGCACACGTAAGAGCAGGAGAATGCACCTGTTTGACCGGAGTGTCCACGTCGTGCAGCACAGTTCCAAACAGAGAGGGACGGTTCCTCCACAAATCAATCACCTGGCGTAAGAACAGTGGTTTCTCCCACTGAGGTTGAGAGAAGCAGCCGCACAGACACTGAAACACGCTCATGCACAGGAAGGCCGACGCAGACTCCCAGGCATAATTACCTTTCCTTTTGAGGAAGTCAAGCCTTCAATTTAGCAAAGTACAAATAGTTATTAAGAAACCACCCCGTAAAAAAAGCCCACAGCACATACGCAGCCACCCAAAAAAAAAAGTGGTCTGCAGAGTGGTGCGCTCCAGTGGCAGGTTCACATTTGCAGCGAGTCTTTATTTTTATCCTGATGAACACAGTGACTGAGATGAATGGACATGGTGGAATAATATTCATAATCATTGATCATCGTAATGATGATCCTGTCAAAGATGGCAATGACGGACTTGTACAGTCATTGGAAGACAAATGAAGACGTAATGAGGGAGGCGCAGAGATACAGTAAAGTCCTGTTGGAATTGTTAGATTTGTATGTGTCAGCAACAGACAAAGTTAAAACTTTTAAATGGATAGTTACTTCCAATTGCACCGCCCCCATACTGCACAAATGAGCTAAAGTCAAACAATTTGGAGTTGAAGTGATGGTGTCTATTTCTAATTTCAGCCAACAGGAATGAATGTGCTGGAGTTAATCTATTTAGAGTAATCACCCTCAGTGGAGAAGCATATCGATTCAAAAAAGTATCAGGTCGAGTGGAAACCAACAGAGATTTTAATGAATATCGAATGAAGTGGGATGCAGTAATTAAAGGTGCAGCGTGTGAGCATTTTTGTGACTTCTGACAATATTACAAAAAACGATTACATACTGACATTTTCAGGAATGTATAAATCAACTAAATGTTGGATTTTCTTAAGTTTATTTACCGGGGGAGGATGTGTTTAATCGCTTCACCTCTAGATGTCACCAAATCTTACACACTGCACCTTTAAGACTCACTGCTACTACATCCCGAAACAGAGTAAGTTACGTCGTGGGTTTGCGACTAATCGCACGTAGTCTGACCGTTTGCAATAAAACAACATGATTTACAGGATCAATCGGACACACGCACACACGCACGCACACACGCACACACACACGCACACACGCACACACACACGCACACACGCACACACACGCACGCGCGCGCGCAGCACGCCTCAAATTGGACTTGTAACCGCCCTATTTCCAGCACATCAACAACTGTTGAGGGTGTACATTTGTAGCTGAATAAAACATGGTACTCCCCTACACACGCTGTCACACACATCACAGGGGAAACTAGGGGGTGAGTAGTTCCTGACTGTCTAAGCAGCATCCCAATTTGGTCCCAGCGACTAGTAGCTGACAGCCCCAAATATCAGGGGAGCATTTTAAAAGGCCAGTGTTTGATGGATTCATGAAGAACACACAAATATAATTGCCATTTGTCACCGAGTCTTCAGCGGCTGCGCCACACAGGGACCGAGCGCCGGAGAGCCTGGAGAGCTGTGGAGCCGTGCCAGAGCCGTGGCGGAGGCGGCGTGGGGGTGGGGGGGCGGGGGGGTCGCTCTGTATGTAAAACTGAGTATATAAACACCTCTGTTTCTTTGTCACAGAGAAAATAGGTCCTGCAGGAGGGAGCGAGGAAATTGCACCCAAAAGACAGAGAGGAGAAGAAGAGGATGCATTCACATCTATATATTAAGGTATACTTGAACATTTGCAAGGCCTACTCTCTCTCTCTCTCTCACACACACACACACACACACAGAGAGAGAGTGAGAGAGAGCGATACAGACCTACTAGGAAGGAATATGCATACAAGCATGTCAGTTGAAACAGAGCTGTATAAACAAGAATTCTAAAATAGCCGGGAACATGAAAATATAACACAGAGGTCAAACAGGGCGGCGCCGCAGATTCTCATTTGCACGCCGCCTCTGTGCGAGAGTCGCAGGTATAAAGCGGGGAGCGGGATTGAACCACCACACAAGCTGCGCGTCTCCAAAGCTCGGGCCTTTTTAATATTAATGCCCCCGAGACGGAGGGAGAAGAGGGAGAAGGGAGACGGAAGGTGTTTGCCTTGGCTTATTAGAATGCCCATCATAGAGCACAGAGTTATTCAAATGTCACATCATGTCAGCCAAACAAACACCACCATCCACATCTTGTATTCATCTCCTAATGGCCGCTATTACACAATGCCACTGAATTGAATATGAGAGCCGGAGATATGCCTTTATTTTGGTTTGTTTTTCCCCCGAAAGGCCAAATGCACGGAACGCAAAGCAGCAGTTAGCTGTGAAATGCTAATTCCACCATGGCCGCTTTGTGTTTTGTTTATCTTTTTTTTTCTGCCCTGTATTAGAAAAACATGTATATTTTCTGCTCGGCTGCCCGAGTTACCTGCATGATTGAAATGCTAATTTGCAAATGTGCAATGACCTAGCCAGACTCCGCTCACCACCGACGCCGCCGCTGCCACACCCCCCCACCTCCCCTCCCTCTTCCTGCCAAAAACAGCCTGAGGTATCATCTCTCCTCCCTAACAAACAGCAGCACGTGGAACCCGGCTCCTGCCTTTCAATCCAAAGGGATATATTTTCTCATTAGAAATTATACATCTTGCCCTGCTCATATTTATAGACGCAAAACCAGGGGAATTATACTGCTGAGCGAGTGAGAGGGACGCACAGAGAGATAGGGGAAAATAGTACAATGAATGTTATTACAAAAAGGGGGCTCTGATTGAAATTTTCCTTGGGCGAATCAGGGCCTGGTTTACTGTTTGACCTTCCAAACTCCACAACAAGGACTTCCTTTATTGCCTGGAGACGGAACAGACGAGCGAGTCGGTGATCATCTTCACACAACAACACAAAAACGTTCCTGTGGTCAGTATTCATGCGACGCAGGAATCAGCCATGTGAAACATGAGCTAATTAATGTCGAGCGATGTGATTCGTTAAGATGTTTTGATACAAGCATCAAAAAAAGGGGTTTGATGCTGACATGCAGTTTTATTTATATCACACCTAGCCCTGTATTCTGACAGGAGTTCTACTTAAAATGACTTGCAATTCCGATTTTAGCGAAGACTATGTTTTTGCGTGAGCGTAGTTTAAAGGTGCAGTGTGTAATATTTGGTGACATCTATCGGTGAGGTTGCACGTTGTATCCATCACCTCACCCTTCCCCTCCGAGCAGGCAGGAGAACCCATGGTGGCCCTCGGTCATTTAAGCTCAAAGGATGTTCAGTACGTCCACTTTGGGCTCCTGAAAAAACATGGCGGCCCCCCTGAAGGGAGACCCGCTCCTAATTTAAATATACATTAACGGGCTAACTTCAGGGGCATGTAAAAACGTCTGTAAAAAGGTGACTATGCATTTGAAAAAAATATCAGTCCATAATTGTTTTGTCCGCCTAGTCCTACAAAATAAAGTGACAACAATTGCACACTGCACCTTTAAGGGGTTTTAGAAAGGAAAACATAGCGTAGTGATACGTTTACATATGGGGGTGCCATGCTAATTCGGCGGCACTGCCCTGAGCGTTTACACAGAGTGGACAGCCGCCTGACAGGCCAACAGGACTGTCAGCTGCTCAAACACATTCAAAAAATGGGACTGCAATCCTGTCAGTTCCCAACACAGCGCGCAGAGTTTGGTATTTATCCAAGATAAAATGATGGGGATGGCAGCACAGATGATGATGATGAAGATGATGAAGATGATGACCGCTGATGATTGCTAAATTACTTGCTCTGATATTGGATCTTCATCAGCAGAAGTGACAAGCTCTATGTGTGTGTGTGTGTGTGTGTGTGTGTGTGTGTGTGTGTTGCGGTAGCCCTGCAACAGAACTCTATTAGCTGTCTTCACCTGTCAAGGCTCATCATATTGTGTAGCATCTCATTTAAGCAGGAAACATCACATTTTTTATCTGTTTTTCCATCCGGCTCCATAACAGTCATTCATATTTGGCTCGTCTGACGTGCTGAAGGGGAAGTGACACTTGAAGACAGCGCTTATTATTATTTCCAATCGCCCCCCCCCCCCCCCCCCCCCCCCCCCCCTTTCTTCCGCCCCCCCCCCCCCCCCCCCGCCACCACCGCTACTGCTCCATCCACCTCCATCCAACAGAGAGGCAGGGAAGTGGAGTGTCAGGGCTTTCCTAATTTCAAATTTCACTGTGTGGAGTGGAGGCAGAGGAAAAAAAGAGAATCCCCTCGGACCTTGTCCTGTTTAATTACATTTTACAGTAGCGAAGGCGACTTGAAAGACAAGAGCTTGATTTGACGACAGGAAGCTCTCAACCTACTTCTGGATAAGGTGTGTGAGTGTGAGAAGGAAGAGGGAGGGCAGGTGGTGCAGAAGTAGAAAGGAGGGAGAAAGAAGGGGGAGGGGGGATCATCAATTATACTTTGATTTCAAAAAGGAACATTTTCCCAGATTAATATGTCCGACTGCGATCTAAATCATCCAAACTCCCAATGAGATGCCATTTTCTCTTACATGAATCACGTTGAGAGGGGAAGTCATCCGCACTCCTGCCCCCGGCCCCCGCCCCCCCTCGCTGCCCGGCCCTGGCTGCAGATGTCTCCGGTCCCTCCACCGCTGTGAGGAATTTGGCATGCTGCTAATTCGGGCGCCTCTAATGTAGCGGAACGCCTGAGACATCAAGGAGACGAGGGAGGCCGTGTGACCTGGGAGACACTACCTGGGCAACTTTGTCAAACACCTTTTCATTCTGGTGCCTCACCGTCCAGGAGAGGAGGCAAGAGCCAAGTATGAAGTCAGCCTGAGCGCAGCATCTTTACGGAGCTGCACATCCTGCACAGACTGAGGCTTTCTACGGCCCCGTTACCAGGGTTTTCTAGAAAGATCAATTATGACGTGACTCAGAGCGGGCCTGAGGGAGCTGCCAGGCTCCATATTCCAAAAAACATGCTCCACCCTCTCCCTCGCTGATGACTCAAAAACAAAAACCAAGCAACCGACAAGGGGGAGGGGGAGGAGGAGGAGGAGGAGGAGGAGGAGGGGGAGAGAGAGAGAGAGAGGCGGGAGAATTTTCAGTTTCAGTTACATCCATGACTCAAATATTCCGCCGGCTTCAAAACTCTGAAGTAGAAGTTCCATGGGGCTCATTTGAAATTCAACAGCGGGTGCGCAGACCTGCACATGCGCACATGTAAAATTGCACACACACACACACACACGCACACACACACAAACACACCAAATAAATACAGTGTGCACCCACTACTGTAGGAGTCGGGGAGGAGGATCAGGGGTCGGGCAGTTCAGAGACAAACCTGCAGCTGAGGTGTGTCTGTGTCTCTGCGGGTCAGCGGGGGGATCGACAGTCTATCAAAACACTCACATGCCCAGTTCCTTTATTTGCTCAGTATCAATCTCGACATTAACCCTTCGCTAATGGGACAGCTGTGGGTCAGCGCCTCACATCTTCAGGATGCCAATCAAGGCCCTAAGCTGAGAGATCAGCCTTTGAGACAGAGTTGCTCGTCTGCCTCTGAGTGGCTTTTTAAACACGGAGACGCCTGTATCGATTTTAGCTCGAGCCTGAAAGAGAGGAGGGAGGGAGGCGGGGTGGGGGGTGGGGGTGGGGGGTGGAGGTAGTGCATTGCACTCGTCGGGGGCCTGTGCAGACTGTGGGCTGTCTGAGCGTCTGCACGGGAGCCAGCCCCTGGTCCCCCTGGTCACCCTCCACTGATCAGGGGGGGCCTGACAGAATGACCTAGCACAGGGGCACTGAACCTGCAAACACGGAGGGGGCAACGGAGCTGGATGCTCCAGGGGGTCAGGGGCTGGTGGGGGCAACATCAGCAGAGATCTCAGTAATAGAAAAGGGTTTTAACCTTAATGTTGGAGCCAAAACCCTGTTAGAGGCCAAGTAATCCCCCCTGCGCTGCTCTCATTTGAACTAGCTGGGATTTTTTTCAACCCCCCCCCCCCATCTCCTCCTCCTCCTCTCTGCGAGTCACTCGTGGAAGGCAGGGAGACTGACTGGTGTCCCATTGATTCAGGCCAGGTTCGGCTAAAGGTGACTGTGGGGGGCCGGGGGTGGGCTTAGCTCCGCCAATCAAAAGTATATTTCCTTTTTGACTTGTTGATTGAAAAGAAATCGCTATAGTCAGATTGTGGCCATTGTTCTCTGACATCATGCAAGCGGTGAGGAAATCAATCAAAACAACAGTGATTGATGAGCAAGTGAATGAACAATACATGGCTCAAATCCAGAGAGAAGGGGGGCACCCATAAAGGTTATACAAGCGCTTCATCGCCTCCTGCAGCACCCACTTCCTGGCTAATGTCTCGATCTGATACAGTGATGGGATGTGATAGGAAAGGAGGTTTCCATCTGAAGTGCCTCTGCAAATCTTAAACACATTCGATTGAATCTGAAAGGTTAATCGCACTTGTCATAACAACATATTATGACAAGATTTTTGTTGTATCTTTTGAAACAACATCCTACATTTGTCAGTAAGTCAATGTTGCGACAAATGCTCATTTGAAAACACATTTCACGTGTTACAAATACCACGAATACTTGAAAACACATTTCAAGTGTTACAAATACTACTTGTGTTACAAGTATGTATCATTTAGTTTATGTTTTATATAATTTTACATACATATACTTGCAATTGGAAGTTCAAATGTTACACCTGCCATTTTTGGCTAAATGGAAATGTCTCATTTACACATCTCACTACTTTGAATGAAGTTCTGACAATCATTTCCGCCCATGTAGGTATGATAGGTATATCATTTGGACGCAAGGGGTCAACTGGGGTGACACTGCCTTGGAAAGAGGTACTTCTGATCATAGAATACAACCAGAGTTCAAATCCACAGATGTTGCCCTGTCTCCAACATAAGCACTTCAAAGACTTCAGTCTGTGAATTGAGGTATGCATATCTAATCATTTGGCTCAAGTGTTTTGAATATCTTCTGAAAAAAAAAAGCTTAACATTGAATAGGCTCGGGCACTTCGGGTAAAATATGCTAATTAGCACACTTGAAATTTCCCATATGAAATCTATCTACACCAAGACAATGTGAAAATAATTACAACAGAGGTAGGAATTACAATGGCCATTTTAATCAACCCCTACACTAGCATTTCACCCTATTTATACAGTTTTTGATTCCGTGACCCACTGCTAAGTAATCACTTGAAAATTACGACTGGGTTTATAATGGGTCTACGCTTTAAGACACATTATTTCCACAGAGACGGGGCTCAGAGGATTACAATAAAGACATGAATCTTGCATAACAACAATCACCGCGCACACCGGGTTCAAACAAAGTCTGAGGGAAGTTAAAGGGATGGTCCAACTCCGCAAACTATCTCCTGTCATTACACAAAACAGTTGTGTGTACAAGTCTTAACTGACGCACAGTCAAGGAGTCGGTCCTTGTAAAACAGGTGTTAGCATGAGCCAATCTTCCATTTGAACGGCCCCCTTTACTGCATTTATGAGGGGGTCACAAATTCACTTGTGAAAGGTTAACTCCTCGCACAGGTAATAACCTTGAAGGTGTGCCACTAAAGAGTCCAATCAGGGATTCATACAAAGGTCAGGCTGATGCCTCCCTCTTAAAAAAAGAGAGTCATGTTATTTGACCTTCCTTTTTTGCGGCGGAATTTCCAAGAGATAAAAAAAAGAAAACGGGAGCTGTTCTTCGGAAGCTAAAAAGGAAGGTCATCTTTATCAACCGCAGAAGCATTTAAGGAAGAGAAAAAGTATTTGACAATTCCGGTGAATAATGTGACGATTAAACTCCCTAAAACTGGTCCTGGATGGGAGCAATTTATATCAGAAGCGAGGACTTGGAGGAAGCGAGGCCCCTGTTTGCAGGAGATATCAGCTGCTTGAAAACCCAGAACAGTCTCTTGAGGAATGTCTGTCTCCCCCACAAGATTCTCCTTCCCTCCTCCCGCAGGACGGAGGAGCCACAGAGGAACTGTTCATTGACAAAGCCCTTACAGGAAGGGCAGGATTGTACCTTTTTTATTTAACAAGCCACAGTAGTCCTGTAAGAAACAGCACTGTATTTTTTAGCAACTACATAAGTGTAAAAAAAACACACAAAGTCAGACATTTCAGCTTTTTAGGTCACAAATGATTCATTTTTGCTAAAAGCTCGGCAGGATTGAGTTACTCCCGAAGGCTGCAGGGCAGAGTCCCGTTTTGAATTACTGCGGAGCGGCTGCCATGTTTACTTTCCAACTTTTAAAGGGGACGACTTGTCAAAACAACCCTATCATAAGTGTAATGGGATCGGTGCCGTTAGGACAACATCACAATGGGCTGCCTCCTGTTTGTGAAAAGTCGCCGCGCACACACGAGCGGCGGATCGGACAGCTGGGGGAGGGAGAAAACAGGATGTGGGCGAGCAGATGAGTCCTCATGCCGTTATCCTGTTAGTGTGTCGGAGAGGCCTCGCGCTAACCCCCCAACCGGTCATCTCCGCCAGAGAGACCACAGTGAGACTGGTCACGGCAAAACAAATAGGTTAAAGGTACAACATGTCACCGTGGCCCTGAGGGGTCTCGAAATCTGTACAGTAACAAAAGATTTAGTTTGACCACATCGTGACACAGCGTGGAAGCAGGGGAGCCGATACATCTCCACGTAAAGTCACTCAGGTACAAATCGTGTTTACGGATGAAGTAACCTGAATAAGTTTGAATGGCAAAAGGCAGCAAATGTAAGAATCGGGAGACAGTGCGCAGAGTGGGGAGAGGACATGGCCGGCCGACTGTCCTCAAAGGAAAAGCCTCAGGTCTGCTCAGTTGGTGCATAGGTTTGTAAGATGCACGGTCTCGGAACTTCAACACTGTACGAACTGTTAGACCAAGCAACCTCATTCTGCAGAAGCTCCAGTGCATCGACACAGGACAAGAGAACAACCCATAGTACACAGGCAGTTTGACTTCTGGATGAGGCGAGTACACTAGAGCACTGAATATACAGTTACTTCATGTAGCTGTCGTACGCTGATTGAACCACACACAGTCGCGGGTAAACACAAACGTTTCCCAGCGATCCTCACAGCCTGAATTCGAGCTGTTGTTTTCATTGAACACGACTATTTCATGTTCTTGCAACTCCATCAAACGAGACACTGAGCATCCTCTGCCAAAAAAATCCCTCTGCACACATTGCGTATGTGTGCATACATGCGAGCGAGTCTGCATGTGACGGGGTTTGCTGTGCTGAACATGGGTGGGGGTGGGGGTGGGGGTAGTGGGTGGGGGGGGTGGGGGGTTGCCTTCAATTACAACGCAAAACTGTTGTCACGGGGGCTTACTGTATCTGCCGAGATGAAAGAAAGCGCACGCCTCCCTCCAGAAGTGCGTTACTGCTCGTACCTGCCAAGCTAAAGAGACCTCTTGACAGACATTTTTTTTTCCCTCTCGCTTTTTGCAACTGAATCCCTTTTCCTTGGTGCTTTTGTAAACAAGCCACTGGCAAGTCATTAAGCTTAATACCAAAAGAGAGAAAAAATAAAAAATAAAAAACGAGGCAGGAAAAGGCGCCCTGGAAAAGTTTAACAACCTAGAAACAAAAGAACTGTTGTGTCTAATGCAAACACAATCCGCATTATATTCAGGCACTTACATGGATGGAAGCAATCAGCAGCTATTAGCCTCTCCTGACACATCTCACTCTTCTGAGGAACAATAAAACACACTCGCATGCGCAACACTTATCGACACTTTCCTTCCCCGACCTGCACTCCACTGCTCCGTAGCAAGTCATTCACCGAGGTTCATCTAGACTTAATTATACCTGCCTGTTCATCAGCGGTTCAAGGCCAAATGACTGTTTGCGAGACCTCGCCGTGTCCCAGCATTTGCATGAGGAAGTGCGATTGTTGCAGCTCGGGGTCCAAGTCGTAAAATCGGGCCGTAAAGGAAAGAATTCACGCATGGTTTCCCGCTCTTAAAACGCTTGACGTACAAAAGAACGCCTCGAGCAGCCGGTGCCGGTCTAGGTAAATGTTTAGCGCAGGGTAAAAACATTGCGGCTGGGTTCGCAATCAGTGCATTGCTACGGCAAATGCCAGAACCACAAACAGGATTTCCCCACTTCCAAAACACTGAGGCTTGGAAGGGAAAGAAGGGAGGAACGAGCCAAGTTCTGGTCATTATGGCAGAATGAGAGCACACGCATACGATACCGCAGCACCGCCGAGACCTCGGCGCTAGATAATATATTAACTGGAGACGCTGAAGTTCATATTGTTGTTGGCCCACGGAGCGTTTTGTTTGCGTACACCGCACAGCTGCCACAACAACTCTTACACACGGCTGGATTCGGAGTTGACGTAAACGGCTGAGACGCCTCGATTCAAACTTGTGAGGGCGTGCTCGTAACTATTGTCATTTCCCGACTAACGGGTAATTGGAAAATAACCTGAGGTTGTTAAAAACTTACTTCTTACAGGCTGGTGGTAATTCTTCTTAGGGTCCTGCCCCTCTGTCACGTCACTTTGTCCTCCCGCAGCAGCCAGCTTCCTGGGAGATGGCGTTCTTCCAGACCATTCATTGTCACGAGCATCTGGGGCAGAAGGGGTTAATGTTAGAAGATGCGCTTGAGAGGATTGAGGACAACTTCAAAAGGAGTAGTGTGTCGGATTGAGTGACATCTGCTGGTGAGGTTGCATGCAGAACCTTCGGAGGATGAATGGAGGAGAAGGTAGCAGTTCATGCTGCGGCACAGATGCCAAAATGCAAGTGTGTCTGTAAACTCCACACGATAGTGAGCATTCACGAGTGTCTGTTTGAAGGAGGAGGAGTCACTGTCGCTACGATGCTGAAACCAAAAGAGGCGCAGAGCAAAAACAGAGGTGTCCGTGGAGTTTCACTTCCTCTTCCTCAGCCTCTGAGCAGCACAGGTGAGGTTAACTTTTCACGTACTTACGCACTTCTCCATTTCATACTTGATCTAAAAAAAAGGGCGAGGAGAAGCAGGGATGTCAGGAAATGTGGTTAGTGTTTTTGGGGGGTAGGTGCCCCTCTGGGTAAGTTTAAGGGGTCCGCCTATAGCTAGAAGTATAAATGAGGCTTCACTGATCTTAGGAATCAAAAACTCTTTCGTTTGTCCATTCTGGACCGAGAGGATGTGCTCCAGATGTAAATAGAAAAAGGCCCACTGTGAACCTACGCGACAACTGATGCATTCAGGTGATCATCCACTGGAGGAAAACATCAGTGGACTCTTTATATTTCCCATTTCCACAAATAGACACGCTAGAACTGACAAACTGGACCTTTGATGTCATCGAAGCATGTTTGCCTGCCACACACAGGTGTTAACTTTGACTGCAGGGTCAACCACAGAGGACGGAGTATCAAAGGCCGATGCAACTTTTTTGCCAGAGAGAAGGAAAAAAAGGCTGTTGGCCACACGGCTACGCAACATGGCGGGGCGGCGGCTCAGGTGAAGGCTCTGCCAGAGCTCTGGATCTCATTTTCTCTCCCCCTCCTGCTTCCCGAGTGCAGCTACCTGCCAAGCCTCTTCTTCTGACTGCCATAAAGGCCGCATTCATCTAAATTGGAAAAAGGTATGCAGGGCGAAAAAAATAAAAACTCTCTCAGGTCCGATAACTGAGCAAAAAAAAGAAAAATAAAGAAATGCAGCTTCACTGATCTGTCCTCAGCACTTTCTGTTTCTCAGCCTCTACGCTGGCCGGCGACACAGTGCTGCTTTGTTCTGCGAGTAAAACCTCCACAGCCGCTTGCACCTACTTCCTCTCAGGTCGCTGCGGCAGCATACTTTGTCTCCTGCCGCTTTTGAAAATAAATAATAAAACAGAAGTGCGAGACAGCGAGACCTATCGTGTTTACGAGAGCTTGATGTGTTTGTTCCCGGCACTTTACAACACTCCCTGTTGCGCTGATGGATGGCGGAGTGGACGGGGACAGCGGCAGGTCAGCAGCTCCAGAATAGATATGGCACATGCCTCGGCGCTGATGTATGGCAACGGCGGTCGCGATAGCAGCAGTGGCCCGTGATGCATCGCGGTATTTAGTGATCATGGTTAGAAATAAATTGGCCTGTTCTCAGTACATCCACAGTCCCTTGAGAGGGGAGATTCAGTCTTTACTGCCGCGCGCCTTTGAAGGTCCGGCAGGAGGGAAAAAAATCCATTCGCAATCCAGCAGCCCCAGTGATTGCTTACTTTGTCCTACTTTGCTATTTTTTGACAGTGGCGTAATGATGCTTGGTATAAATAGGATGGTTAACGGTTCATTGCTTGTTTGAAGAAAAATGAAAAGGGGGTGCGGGGGTAAGCTTATTTTACATGTGATAATCTTAGGGGCAACTAGAAAGTTAATTAAAAACTATAATTGGCTGTGGTTGCAGTTAATAGTCACCAGGGCGTTTTCTTCAGACTTTATTGAAGGGGGGGGGGGGGGGGGGGGGGGAGAAAAAGCAAAAACATTATTAACGCTTAACACTGGGGCGCAGATACTGATGTACACTAAAAGACACATGAATATAATTCAAGGAGACAAGGCCGATATTGTCCCAAAGTCTGATACGCGCCAGTAATCTGTTCAAGCAATCATTGTCCCGGCTTTCTGTGTTCGCTTTCAAGAAGCGTCTCTCTTGTGTTTGACCACACGAGCAACATTAATGTCACTGTTCTACATTTACAGCTCAATTTCATTTCTCCTGCACTGGGCAGGACGAGAGAGAGAGAGAGAGAGAGAGAGAGAGAGAAAAGAAACAAGAGAGAACTTCATGTACACGAGTCACGCCTCATGTTGCAGGGTTTCTGAATGTTGGCATCCTGCAGGGGCGTGAACACAGACACACTTAGGACCAAGGACCACAAGAATTCTGGTATTAAAAAAGACAGAGAGAGAGAGAGAGAGAGAGAGAGAGAGAGAGAGAGAGAGTCCGTGTAGTTTGATGTGAACCACAGCAGATGTGAACTAAAGGCTCATTTGAGCTCAATGTTAGATGCAGAAAACTTGAGTCAGTACACTATGTTCATTTCATCAGCATGTGTCCGCTATTAACAACAGGATGCTAATGAATTCATGGGTGGACGGCAGGGACAATAGTCAGTCAACTGTGAGACAAGAGGAAGAAGTTTGGACCATGCTCCAACTTGAACTATTACCACCATTTGTTGGCTTTTTTTTTTTTAAACGAGAGACTCAGTGCTGCCCTCTAATGGACGATGGAAATGTTTATATAAAGCGGGCATGGAATTCATTAGCAGTGATTGTTGCCTTGGCTGGAGCTGCCATTTGTTTTTGTACACACTGGCTGCACTTATGATCTTACTGGCTGACAGACAGACAGACAGACAGACAGACAGACAGACAGACAGACAGACAGGGCCACAAAATGATTACAACAATGCAACAACAGCACAAATCACTTGAATCCTCAGATGTGGAAGCAAAACTGATATTTGAAAACATAACTGCGAGGTGTTCTAACCAAAAATAACACCATCAAATGTGAAGAAAGTATGAGTCACTGTCATGAGAAACAGAGAGTGGCTTCCCTTTCCTTCGTTCACGTTGGGTAAAGGTTGTGTTTTCATTGACAAAAGACTGAAAGACACTTTGAGTGCATGAGAACCATCAGGACTGAGTGATATGAACAGTGTATACTGTATAAAGCTGGCTGATCACTCAAAAGTCCACTGTGTAGGATTAAGGGACATCTAGTGGTGAATCTGCATCATCAACCATGTACAGATGAATCTATGAAAGCATTCAATTAACATTTCAACTCTGTAGGTGTTCTATTTGCCCATTCTGGACAATGGTCAAACATGGCGGCCTCCATGGACAGGCCTTGCATAAAATGGGTCTTTCTGGGATCGTGAAACTATTTTTTAAGTTTCCACTTTAGTTCGTCGGTTATCAGCATATATAAAATCTGTTTTTGCCAAATAAATGGACAAACTGGAGCTTTAATAGTAATAGAATACTGGTGATGATGTGTTAACTTGTTGAATGAACCTCTTTACATTCTATATGGATATGGACAACTTGATTATTGGTGGTATTAAAGCCCACAGTGTCACGTCTGCCTCCACGCTGTAGGAGTGGAGGGGCCCCTCTTACCTTGAGGGACTGACAGCAGGGGTCTTGTCTCTCGCTGGGGGCCCTTGTCTGGCCGTGGCCCATCCGGATGAAGGACGGTCTCCTTGGACATGAGACAGTCGTGTCTTCGTGGGGACACACGGGGGCAAAGAAGAAGAAGACGAAAAAGTAGTTCCTCCTGGTTGTGTCTCGCCTCCTCAACGCTGAGAAAAGCAACGTCTCATCTCATCACCACCGTCAGCAGCAGCAGCAGCGGAGGCTTGAAGGAAGCAAAACAACAGGTCACCATTACTCAACCTGAGAGTCGTCTGCTCATTCACACAACCCAGAAAAGAAGGTGACGGAGGAGGAGGAGGAGGGAGAGAGTTCTCAAACTCCGACGACGGAGGCTCGCTAAGTGGTTTACACGTGAAGCGGACACGGTGTTTTAAGACGGGATCAACTCACCTTTCAAAACATGACAACTTCACATATGACTGATCGCCATCCTCCCTCCTTCCCTCCTTCCTCCCGCCCCTGCTGCTGCTGCTCGGTCCGGGAGAGAGCGACACAAAACCGGACGTCCAGGAAAACTTCTCCCGTCCCAAACTTCGCTTCTCACCGAGTCTCAAACTCCCGCGCGAGCTGTATCACTCCGCACTTTGTTGACGAGTTGAGAAAAGTTCGGAAGCAGTTCGCGGTAGATCCTCGCGAACTCCTCGCCGTTTCCCCGGTGGCCGTTTCCCTCTTTTTCCTGAATCGCTGCGACTAAACCATTTTCATCATTTCCGGATTCCAGCGGAGCAGCCAGCGGTGCCTGCTGCTGCTGCCTGAGCTCTTCGCTGGGCGGCGGAGGAGTGAACGGAGAACCTCCCTGAACGTGTGTGCCCACAACATTCACACCGGAAAACACAAACTCAAGTCAAGTAGTAAACACAGCTGAATAAACATGTATACAAATATATACAAGAAACTCCCAGCACGTTATTTGATCTATCTTTTCAAACAGGTGGAACGTGAGTTGTCAAATTTCCCTGCTTTACTTTGGGACTTGAACATAACTTCCCTTTTTTTCCCCCCAAAACTTTAACAGGCTGTTCTGTTTCCAAAGTAACTGATTAGCTAATTGTTATCACCTGGCTTCACTGGGAATCCTCCATTTTGAATCTTAGATGTAAATCATTTAGTCAAAACTGAATATAATTACATTCAGATGGCATGCATAATGTATTATATTAAGATCACTTTTATTTATCCCTCAGTGGGGAAAGTTCACATTATTATTATTATTATCATATATTATAAATTGTTATTGTTCATACAATTAGAAACACCGATATATACAGACAAATGAACATCTTATCCGCATCAAATAAAGCCATTGATACTGGCCATTTACAGTCATCCACTGAAATGCTGTGTTTTTGTGGGTTTTCATTGGCTCAGACTGTTCATTCAAAAGTCACATATAATAGAAAATATGATAGTATTATATATTATATAATATAATTCAGTGACGCTTAATGCTGAGGTCCATACATCTCATAACAGCTTTAAAATACATGCTACAATTTTTAGCGTAATGTAACACATTTTCTTTGATTTGAGCTTTAAATCTCAATATATTATAATAATTAACAGAACGTCTGCGGCTCTTGTTCAATATCAGTTTGTCTGTAAAAGGTCAAAGGTCAATAAGAGGTCATCTCCTTGGAATACGGTGCATCAACAAGACCACTCACTGGTGTATTCATGGCTCTGATCTTCAGTGAACGGGTCATTCAGATAATATATTCAAAAACATACATATTTGTCTTCACCTCAATTGTTGATCCGATAACAGGCCTGAATCACGTCGATGAAACATTCTGGGCCCCCAGGATTTACCCGTGGTCCCAAATAGTAAGAAAGCGAAGCCCCCTTTAAATAAAGTCACAGGTTAAACTCATAAATTCTCTTCACGACCTCAGGCCAAGCCTCCGAGCCTGCTTTAAGCATGTGTCCGTGTTGAATGTGAATAAATCATCCGTCAGAAACCGGCAGCTAAGTCAGCCAGCACGAGTTAAAAGTTTGACTCCGTACACAACAGAGTTACCATCTCCAACAACCTCCTCGGAGCCGACGCCTTCGGTTACTTTCCCCCGCTCCCATTCATATATAATTCACTTTAAATAAATGGCAGTGTGGCCCCCGTGCCGCGCCTCCTGTGTAGTCAGTGGGGCATTGTTAGTGCAGTGTCTTGCTGATTGCCATCATCGGCATTGAACCCTATTGGTAACAGTATAAGTGAGATTTAAGCCTGGGTAACACGAGAGTGTGGAGGTGATTGATGTGAAATATGCCCTCCCTCATTGACTGGCTGAACTCCATTTTCTGCTCCTAATGCAGAAATCACTCCGGGTCCCCGGCATAATGATTTACGATGAATCTGTGTCAATGTTGAACTCGGCAAACCCCGCGTAATCCATCTTGCAGATATACCTACCTACCCCGCCCCACCTTGCCTGCTCTCGCTACCCCCCCCCCCCACACCCACCCCCCCCCCACACACACACACACACACACACACACCCCCACCTCCGCAATGGGAAGGGTATAAGGAACGTGGCTGGCTCACTCCCGTCTATAAGTGTTGAATCCATTACAGCGCTGATGTGTAATCACAGAGGACCTCTGTGCCCCCTCCGACTGTAATTACTTGGATACAGATACTCCCTCACTCCTTCCCCCAGAGCCAAGAACTCCGTTAACCAGCATGCAGCGCTTTCACTCCTCGGCCTATCTGGGTGGCAACGCGGAGATATATTTGAGGGATGTGGGGGGGGGGTTGCCCAGTGAGGGGAGAGAAAGAAAATCACGGATAAAATTGCATTTAAGTAATGGGATTTTGACCTTGCGCGGCGTAATGGCCGCAGTTTGCCTCGGAAGATCGAATCAGGCAGGACTCAAAAAAGTGCGCCCCCTGGAAAAAGCGTCCTCCTCCTCCGCGTATGGAAATCTCACCCCCGTGAAATCAACCCCCGCCGCGTGTCTTTGTCTCTCTTACACGGTGACAGCGCTGTTGCTGCTGACAAACATTATCTTGTGTGTGATCATGTGCACAATGTCAGCCCCTCAAACCCCCCCACCCCCCCGCCTCCCTCCCTTGCATCGAAATAAGTCAAAGTGGAGCCGGCTGTGTAGACAGAGCAGGGCTGTCACACCGTGTCAAGCGTCGGTGTCAGTCGTTGCATCTGTTGCCGTCACATCTCAGGAGGCACGACGGAGGAAACGTCTCTCTGTTGACTTCATCTGTTTGTTTGGCAGCCTGCCTGATTGCTGGAGTGTGTAGTGGCGAGGCGAGCGGAGCAGAGCGGAGCGGAGCAGCAGCGGCTCAGTCGGGTTACAAGCCTAATCCTCCGTCGCCCGGCCCCCAAACAAACACCCGTCTCCGCGGCGAGCTTTCACACGGCCGCGTGCACAAACACACAAATCTGTAAAAACACTTTGTAAGCTCCCGTGTCGCCTCGGCCGCCTGCCTGCGATACATATTCTAATAAAGCGGCTTTGAAGCAATGGTGTGACCGTTTAGGAAATAGGCTTATCCAGGTTTTGGCAAGATTTAGATGTAAAGATTGACAAACTGTGCGCACATACTGTCTAATTGAAGGCTGGAAATGTGGGGCGGGGGGGGGGGGCTCACACCCTGACCCACACCCAGATGTCCGAGACCCAG